>JANAWD010000157.1:0-71431 GCA_027627245.1 Meripilus lineatus | reverse complement strand
CGCAGACAGCACACAGCCGCCACGACCGACCGCAGCCTTGGCCACCGCTGCCAGTGAGCAACATTAGACAGTGATACCCCTCCATTCCATCTCTATCTCTCCCAACCTGTTGTTTATCAACTCTTGAAAGTACCTCGCACTCTTGCTTTTAATTCTCTAATTTCTTGCTTTCAAAAGCACGCGAATGGCAACTGGAGATGTCGTTCCTCCTGCGCAGGATAATGGCTGGCAAGCAATGGTTCAATCCTTCATGATGATCATTGTTTCTGAAATCGGAGACAAGACATTCCTCATAGCTGCAATCCTTGCTATGCGACACCCTCGAATGGTCGTCTTCGCAGGAGCGTTCAGCTCACTTGTTGTCATGTCAATACTCTCTGCAGAACTCGGTCACATCCTCCCAACGTTGATTCCGAAACGCTGGACGCACGCTCTCGCAGCAGTACTCTTTCTCGTATTTGGTGTCAAGATGCTACAGGAGGGGAGAGTCATGGCAGCTGGCAATGAGAAGATTAGAGAGGAGATGAAGGAGGCCGAGGAGGAAATCGAGGGTGATGACGCTGGTCGCGATTCCATCCCTCTCGAAGAACTAGAGGAGGGCGGGAGACAATCCCCAACATCTCCGAGAGGCCATTCCAGGTCACGATCCATTTCTCAAGCTCAAAAGCACTCGTTTGCGGAAGGCGCGCGAAATTTTTGCAACCTCATCCTCGGCCCTGTCTTTGTTCAGGCATTTGTCCTCACCTTCCTTGGAGAATGGGGTGATAGGAGTCAGATTTCCACAATTGCTCTCGGTGCTGCACATGTATGTATCCAGCCACCCAATATCTCCTTTCAATATCCTACAACTCATACGACGTAATACCAGAATGTCTATCTCGTGTCCATAGGCACAATCATTGGCCACTCGTGTTGTACCGCACTTGCAGTGATCGGAGGTCGCTATGTCTCTACCAAGATATCCGTAAAACATGGTGTGTACCTCTCCCTTCTCTGTCTCTCTCCGGTCCCACGTTCATCCTATTGATCGGCTCTTTTCTCATAGTTACATTGTCCGGCAGCATTCTATTCCTTATTTTCGGCATCATCTATCTATACGAAGCATTTGTTTCGATGGACATAGACATCACCGATTTCTCCTACGCTCCATAACGTTATACATACCCTATTGCAATGTTCAAAGATTTCATAGCTTTATCAGTGAACGCATGAAGATTGCCCGGATCCCGCCAATTGAAATTTCGACGTCGAGGTGTCATTGCCAGCCGCGAAAATTATGAGTGTCGGTGTGGTCTATTGCCAAAACAGATTGTTCGCTTCAAACTTTAATCATCCAGTATGAACAATGCCGTCATCGAATTTGTCGGAAAATTATGTGCTGTTGGGGACCTAGTCAGCGGGCCTCTATACCCAAATGTATGTGAGAAATGTGGACTTGCCTCACCCCATCCTGCGTTTTGTGCTTTCTGATTGATACCACCCAGGGCCTCTCGTGGTGGTGGGCCTAGGGTCATCAGATTCCTTCCGTAACCGTAAACGATATCTATCTGACGTCGCGTGTTCCGCTCAGAACACCTGTTGGGAGAGACAGCAATCTGTCATGCTATCAGGTGCACGGAGGAAGTGCACATATTCTGATCCCTGAGACCACGACTGCGAAAACATTCACAGCTCGAGTTTTGCCTGCAGTTACTATCTCCGCACTTTCAATTCCTCAGACACGGTGGAGAAGATGGGTTACCAATGGCGAGGCCTTGCTTTTGAACATGGGGACCCAGACTTCCAAAATAAATTTGTCACATGGACAAACGGGGGACTCGTCTCGAAAGATGGGGGACCCAATGCTGCTATTCTCACTCCGTAATTGTGACGAGCCGATTAGTTTCTCTTCCTGCAGTGACCCACAATGCGTTTCGTGCCTCCCGATTTCGCCGACGAGCCCCGCGTCTACATGGCCCGTTGCCTCACCTCCTCTCGACTCTAGTCCACCGCAACTTTGTCCGCTTCTCTCGGTTCAAAGGACCGATTGGATGCACGCGCTTCAGAACAGAAAATTATTCTGGGGTAGAGACTACTTGGGGACAGTTTTTTCTTCACTTTTGCGATGCCCCCTTTTCGCGACTTGTGAAGCAGCTCGACTGTGCTAGAGTGTGATGGTCATGGGGGGGTCGACCCTCGGCGAAGTTCGAACTTCTCTTCCACCTGAGGAAGCATCGGCCCATGTGAGCGGTTCTAACTTTGGTCCTTTACCCGAGATTTTATGAGGGGAGAGCCAAGACTTTGTGAGGGCAACCGCTGCCCTTCTCATTTTCCAGGGCTCCTTCGCGTTGTGCTTTGTCTTCACATTCGAATGCTGGAAGCACTAACATGAACCATAGTCAACATCTATTTGGGGCTTCATTCACCCACAATCTGTTATCTCATTGAAGACGTGGTCTCACAAGTCCCTGGTAGTATATCGGTTAGTACACGCGCCTGTCAACTATTCGGTTCGCGCGAAAGCGGGGTTCGACTCCCCGCCAGGGAGACTTCTTTTTTTCCGTCACCCTCAACATGTGAAGCAAGATTTTCTTTCATATGGGTCGAATTAAATTTACACAGAAGTACTCTACATGATCGATCTGGTCGTGGGGCATAACTCGTTATACATCTTTGGGAGGTCGGATGGTGTCCCCGAAAGCGCCGGAGGGTTGTAACCCAACACCATGGATATGATATTGTTCACCGACGAGCTCCTTGGTAGCTACCATGAGCCTATCAAGTCGCATCACAATCCCAAATGCAGTTGTCACTCCGACCGTAAAGCAACTATAAAAAGTGTCAATCAGTGACAATAAACTTGGCGATATCCGATGATAAATGCTCACAGATATTGTTCGTTTTCGAGAGTGTCGATTGTCATCGTACGAGGAAGGCCGTAGTCGTCATCGGCCTCCTGGCGAATCACATTGAGACCATGAGTATATGCCATGAATCTGTCAAGCAAAGGGCACGGGGTAATTTGAGGAAGAGGATGTCCAGTGCGCAGTGACGTCGAAATGAGACCTGCATGCGATAGGATTATGTCACGAATAAGTAAAGAAAAATCAGGTGTTTACGCACTGATGACAGCCAATATGTCACCCTGGAAGTCTGCATCCAAGAACCGGGTTCTTCGGAGGAAGGCCCTTGTCCATACTGGTTCAAGTTGGCCGACGACAGACATGAGATGTGATAACAAAAAGGCGATCTGTCTATCATCGGAACTGTCACTTTACTTCTGTCTTCGGAACCGATCCTTGTGGCGTACTTACAATTGGATCTCAAGAATCTTCTGGTACCTTTCAGCTGGCCATTGTCCACGCAGTGAAAACTAGATGCATCCATTTAGCGAAATGCAATTTCGACCTCCGTCTCCGCTCACCTCGTAAACCACATTGGTTTTCAGGACCAGGGAACGCTTCAACTTGAGTCTAACGGCGATAAGGCTCTGCATTATCAGACTTTTCTCTGTCTCCTCTTGTCGATGCGTATTCGCGAACGAAACAATTTCACAGTAAGCTCCACCCAGCTCGGCAACAGTTGTCGCCATCATACGACGCTGATACCGTCGGATAGTTGTCGAAGGCGGTAAGAACGAGAACAAACTATGAGAAAGCGTCAGGTTATCCGCCTTGACCGCACTTGTAGACCAGGACGTACAACGCTGCAGTGACACCAGCCACAACAATGATAAACCTCCGCTAAGAGAAATTTTCAGATCCCGTACGACGGATTCAAGTGCACGCTCCTTACCCATGCAAGAGCCCAGCCCCAATAGTTGAATCCAATGGGAAAGTGCGTATTTTGCCAAGAGTATCCAATGACCTTGCCTCATGCATAAGTACGAAGGCACTATGGTGGCCATGACAGGAAAAATGGGCGCACCAACATAACAGTCACGAAAAAGATGATGTTGGTCATGGGAGGGCCAGGCCAATATAACCTTGCATAGAAAAAGAACGGAAAGCAGACACCTGAGACAGCGGCAAGGCCGTATGGATTGCCCCTCCCGCTCCCGGTGGAGATATACCTGTCATACGTTTCAGAGTCTCACCACTCACTAACCTTTGTAGGCGCGGTCAATATTGACGGAGACGTACCACATGGCGAGGCCAACTGCACACCCAAGGAAAGTAGCGAGAATCCGAGATACTAGGCCGAATGTAGTGTCGCCTCGCCACCGAGCTAACGTTAATTGTCCCATAAATCTAGAAAAGCAAAAATGAGCCAAGTACCCGAAATCAGAGACATCAAGTACTGACACCCCCCAAACGAATCGTTGTCCTGAGATGAATGACACACTGAGTTAGTTTCTCACAAGCGCGGATATCCAAACTCACCATAGGCAAACTCCGCCGTTGGCTTGAGGAAGTTCGGGATACTGAGCACGACTGCGACAAATCAGGCCATTGCAGATACAGGAACTATGGGCATATTCACCAGTGAGGAGTCCCGCTTTCAGAGCATACAAAGAGTTCCCGCTGGCAAGCGCGGCAACTCCGTGATAGATCCAACTCATCACTAACTGGAAGATGTTCCGTGGAGGAAGAGCATCTGGGTCTCTCCTCCCAGTCTCCCCTAAATCTGGGAGTTCATCTGGACCCAATCCTTGGACGACATCTATATGCTGGTTTCAGTACCCTATAACCAGAATGGGGGATACGCGAAGTAGATCTGACCCGGGTCTTCATCATCAGTCTGTTCAAACCCGTCGGAGGTGCTCCATCGCGACCAAGTCCAGAACTTGCTGATAGGAAGAGTTGGAAGCCACAGCCTTGCGCTCTTCCGTTCCTTTTCAAGCCGTACAATGTTCTCAAGCTGGATATAGATACATTATGTCGGGAAGAAGGAACCATTATACAAAGTCCGCCACATACCATTTCATCGAGCATGACTGCAAAACGTAGGAGATGATACTCATACACATAACAATGAAAGAGATATTTATGGGGTGGCGGGTCGTGCATTCCGGAGGAACCAACGTGCTTTGGATCAAAGGCACATCGATATGGGTCCAGAACGCGATGTCTAAAGGGATCGGTTCAGTAACCCTGAGAGAAGTTTTGATATGAGATTACCTGGTATGCTTCCTAAAGGTTTGAATAACAGATTTCAGAGCTTCCTTTTCGTTCTCCAGGCCTTCCAACCTCAATTTTCGCTCTTGATCGATACTTTCTCTGCTGCCAAAACTACCTGTTCGTACACCTCTCATCCAGGTGTGAACAACTTTGAGAGCGGCTGTACACTCCTGAAGGAGTTCATCGCAACTTTCGCTCAGGAGCTTCGTGAACAACACGGTCCACTCAGGTGACCGAGGGACTGTCAGTCGATTGGCCTCCAAAGCAAGATATCGCTGGGATTCGAACACGCCGACTGCTGGTTCGTTGGAAGAAATATCCGTGGAGACTCTGGACAAAGCGAGATTGTGAGCAAGGTGAAGAAACGAGAAGTGGAGGTGATTGTCGTGGTGAGAAGAATGCATATGGGGCACCCCGCCTCCAGCGCTAGAAGAATGAAAGTGTCGGGGAAAGTGACGAGAAATCGAGTTTCGAAGTGGAGAAGAGACGTGCTCGATCAAGCGGCGCCGATGAGGGGTTTGTGGGAGATCGAAAGATGTTTGGTCTGTGGTTGGCGTCGACGGGCGTGATGGATTTGGAGTATTGCTCGTTATGGGCGTGCCTGGAGCGGACGGAGCTGGGGTGACAGGAAACCTCTCTCTTGTTGGGTCGATCAAAGTGAAATATACGCCAAGGCCATTGGAGCGCATTACCAAGCGACGAAGCAGATACTCGAAATCTGCGAGGTCAGTGGGTGCGAATCGACCCCAGACAATATCGCGCTTGAGCAACCTATATGCAATAGCGGCTCTTGATAGTGCCCCATCTGCTTTGTTGACGAGTGCGGCGACTCCTGAAGTTGCCTCGGCAAATGTCTTTGAGGAGGTGTCCATCTTCAAGACAGCTCGATGGTGTGATAACACTGATTCAAGGGGATTAAGCACGAGAGCAAACGCATTGGCATACTGCGCTGTGATTGTTGAAGGAAACAAGACTGCCGAAAAGAAGCTGGTGAATCCGGCATGGAGGGCTAGCGGGATGACGATGGCACGACCTATCAAGTAATATGGGTAGGGAAAGAGGACTGCAGTTGTAAGGGTAATGTCGATGCAAATGCAGGAGAGCACCGTTACGAAGGTGAATGGCCCAGGCCCTTGTCTGGCTTTGATGTAGAGGAAGAAGCTACTTCCGAGAAACATGAAGATGGCCATGATAACCGTGGGTGCAGCTTCGATGTATTGACCGGTGGTGATCGTAGCCAAGGTGGCGGCTCGATCAAAAGTAGACCGAGCAAGGTTTGCAAGAAATATGCCGAGGCAGCACCATCTGTAGCCAACATTAGATACGAGTCTTGACATATTGGGAAATACTTACGCCCATGCTAAACATACACAAAACAGAAGAAGCACTTCGCGTTCAAAGACAGCGATGAATGGATCGCTCGGAGGATCGAGGAATGCAGCTGGTCATTTGATTAGTATGAAGGCAATGGAAAGAGGCCAAATGGGATACCGATTAGAATGAGGAAGCTAGCCTATGCACATGATAAGACCGGGGCCAGGAACATTTGTGAAAAGCCATGCTGAACTTACCTGACCAATGGCATGTTGGGTCTTCGTGATGAGAAGAAACAACAAGGAAACCCAGGCAACGACAGCGTTTCTTATCACTGGCTTGAGTTTCGACCAGGTCCAGTTTTCGGCGACCCATTTGAGATCGAAAGGATTGAGACGAATGCACGCGACCTTGATCTGTTTGAGAATGGAGACTTTCCGGGGCTCCTCTTGACGGCTTTTTTGAGGACTATGCGGTGTCGTATCGTTGAGGTCTAAGTTGAGTCGGACATGTTTGGGATGCGTCTGTGAGTTGATATCGTGGAGCTCCTGCGATTCGGACTCGTCTTCGTCTCCTATACGTGGGTCATGATGTCTGGGCGAGCTCATCATCGATGCGAGAAGTGAAAGCCGGAGGTCCCGAAAGGTCGCCCATGCAGAAAGAGGGTGGGTTGAGTAGGTAATCCGACGGGGTGCTCATCTATTTTGCGGGGAGGCACTTTCCGTTGTCCGCCTCAAGTCTTCCAAAGCCATGTCCCAAACTCACCGCCAATCACCGTCATCGTTTCTATAAAAAGAAAATCACTCATCACCCTGATGTAATCAGCGGCGGCGCGCCAAAATTCCCTTTTCGGGATAGCGCATCCTCCAGCAGCGCGCCTTCGGTTCGCGCACATCGCAATTGGCAACCGCGACAAAGTCAACCATGGACCCATCACCACCCCCGCCCCCTGTAGAATCAACACCACCACCGCCACCTCCGCCGGCACAGTCAGGCTCACCGACGGACTTTCTCAAGGGTGTTGTGGGCAAGCGAGTGGTCGTTCGACTGACCTCCGGTGTCGACTATCGAGGTGTGTCATCAGAAGATAGCATCGGCCGATGACCCTTACTGACTCACTCAGGCGTCCTGTCTTGCCTCGACGGTTACATGAACATTGCATTGGAGCAGACCGAAGAGCATGTCAATGGGGTAGTCACGAATCGTTACGGTGATGCCTTCATTCGCGGAAACAACGGTTAGTGGATTTCAACATGACTGATCAAGCCGTTTGACTGATATCTTTGTACCTCAGTGTTGTATATCTCAGCAGCGGAGGCTCTCTGATGTGTTCTGGATGAGCGATCAGGCGAGCATCCCTTGCGCAGCGCATACCACCGTGCTCCCAATGCCCAGGACAAACTTGAACGAGACTTGGTTGCCTTGGTTTAGTGACCTTATTCCCTCATGTAACAAAAAGCACTCTTCTAGACGGCTGGCAACGTTTTTCCTTCCTAGGTGCAGTGTCGTGGTGGATCGTCCTGGGTTTCGGAGCCGACCCAGCGATCAGGTAGTGCTGAATAAAACCATGTCAGGAGTGTGGCATGAGGTTTGTCAGTGGCAAACCTATGCAGGAATTCATTATCTTGTCCAATCCCACTATGCGGATTGCTCATCCACCTCTCCAGGAACAGATTCCTCGGCGTGGGCTCTCAGGTGGGCTGGGTATCCCACTGGAAGCAATGGTGTATTTCGGTCCTTGTTCGCACAACTCAACCAATCTCTCCACCTAATTCGCCACCAACATTACATTCAGCAACCACAGTCTTCTGGTATGTGAATATGACTGCCCTCGAGTTACGCCGCAGATGTCCACCATTAAAACTGTGACCTCGCATCTATCCACTCATATCGGCTCCCATGTGGTTTCATTTTCGACTGACTGTCTACGTATCAAAGGAAAGCACTATTGTCAATACTATCTTATCCCATTCCTGTGGCTCTAGGTAACCGTTCCATTCTTGGACGTTGAAGAGAGACCGGCGGGATCGCTGAGAAGCTGCCCTCCCACATTACCGGCACGCTCCCAGTTGCCGGAACCGCACAAAACCCGACCAACTACCACACCCACAGACATGGAAACATTTCGTTCCAAAGTTTTGGGTAACCGGACTCGGTGAACATCACGCACGTTGGGCTGTTCTCCAATTCGTGAGCTGCATGAAGAATCCAGCTGATTCCGTTCTCTTCAACCTGAAGGTGAGGGATAAACTCGATCTGTTTCACGAGATCTAAAGTCCAATGTCAATACGACAGCGTTGGACAGTCCATCGACTTCATGACCGTTCTCGACGCAGCCTACTTTCAACACCACCATATCTCATTAGTTGTCGCCTGAGTGACTTTCTCAGGTTAAGATAGCACCTTGGAGATTGTATCATTCCCTCTCACACCGGTGTCGCGAGGTCGTGGGACTCTCAGGCTGTCCCAATCAACCCTGCTCGTATCTCCAAGATTCATGGACAATGGATGTCCTATATACGGCACCAGTTACCTCATCCAAGACTTTTGAAGGACTCACGACTCAGGTGTATGCATTCGGGACCCATTCTTGAGAAATCTCTTGGCACCCTTCCTTTTTGAGAGGGTTTGAGGAGATAGCGGAGTGCACCAACCACCGCGTATTCTCCTAATTATGTATGGCCATTATGCTCATCCATGTTACGTTTTGTACGGGGTACACCTCGCCTTGAGGGTTCACCGTAGGTGAGCCGTCAGTTTCTAACCGATGAGGGATACCCAGGTGGGTGCCTGCCTACTTCAGTCTTGTTATCATTGTTTAAGCTTGTTGACCTGCCATCATGCTGCTACAAGGTTCAACTCATTATCAATACCGAAACAAGAATTTCTCTGGTTGATCAGGCTGTGTCAAGAGTGGGATCTGTTGTATGGGTCTGTCCCGAGTAAATTTCCTGTCATCAGACTACGCACCATCCGCTTTGCCCTATGGATAGTTTTAGAGTGATGTTCCCCCCGTTGTGTGAGTCGTGTCTCATACTTTTCATCTATTTCTCTAGGAACCTTACCACTAACCTCGAGTTGGGACATGTTCCTCACTCAGGATGGTTGCGCTGCTCTTGTTTTAGATCACCACCGCATTCTGCGTTGTCTTGGCTGCAGAAATCTCGCCATTCTCGTCGACGGAGTGGACAAACCCTGCGAGTTTGCGCGATGTCGCGCTCCAATGCGTCTCTCAACCCATTGTCCGGTGAACCGGGACACGATACTCCCGTCCTCCTCTAGGATATCTTTGGGAGGACGATGAAAACGGAAGGGGTTGGATATCCGCTCATTCGAGGTATAAAACCCCTCTCAAATCGCTCAAACACCTCCAGTGGTCTTTTGGCACACTTCAGCGCATCGAATCCTCACCATGTTTTCCTTCAACTCCCTTTTCGTGATCGCCACACTCGCGATCACCGTATACACCGCTCCATCTAGACTGACTGACTGCGGCAACGGACGAGTCGCTGCCCATGCTGCTGTAAGTCCACCCGTACACTCTGTCTATTATACCAAATATCCTTACTCTTGGAAATCATAGTGCTGCAAATGGTTTACCGTCTTAGACGACTTACAAACTAACCTGTATGTTGTTCCGCATGTTCTCGTCGAGCTTGGTATACATTTGATTTAATCTTAGATTCGACGGTGGTGAATGTGGGGAGGAGGTGCATGAGGTCGGTCTACCTTTATCCAAAATATGCCGCGAACGATAGAATCTGATATACCCCATTTTTGGCAGTCACTCCGTGTCAGTGTTGAATCCTTTCCTGGGATGTTCGAGTGTTGTTCACAGATATGACAGCTCACGTTCCATGATGCCATCGGTTTCTCTCTCTCTGCCAGGAGGCAAGGCGTATTTGGGTTAGAAACTTCACACATTCGTTGACGAGATGCTGATGCTACCTCACAGAGGCGGCGGAGCTGGTAATTCGATTCCGAGTATCACCCATACCAAATCCTTACCATAATGCAGACGGTTCCATCATGCATTTTGCAGAAATAGAGACCAATTTCCGTGAGCATGCCATTTTTTCACAGCCCACCTCGCGGGTCGGCTAATCCGCAAACTTCATAGACGCCAACCAAGGAGTGGATGACATCGTTGAAAGACAACGCCCCTTCGCCTTGGCGCATGGTGTATCCTTCGGAGATTTGTCAGTCTTGACTTTTCAGGATCCCTCAAATAATTTGACTTTCCCGCAGCATTCAATTCGCTGGCGCAGTCGGGGTCTCCAACTGCGCTGGTGGCCCTCGGCTTCAATTTCTGGCTGGTAGATCCAACGTGACTCAACCTGCCCCAGACCTCACTGTCCCAGAGCCATCCGACTCGGTTGACGCAATCTTGGCTCGGATGGGAGATGCTGGGTTCAGTCCAGCAGAAGTTGTCGATCTCCTCGCTTCGCATACGGTGGCTGCCCAGGATCATGTTGATCCAACAATCCCAGTGATAACCCATCTAGTAATACGACTCCAAAGGCTTATGTTAATAACATTGTTTTCTCTAGGGTACCCCGTTCGACTCAACACCCGGCTCGTTCGATCCCCAATTCTTTGTGGAGGTATGCTCATCATTGAAATGAGCATGGTCGACGTACTGACAGTGCTTCCCGGTAGACTCTCTTGCAGGGTACACTCTTCCCAGGAAATGGTTCCAACGTGGGAGAAGTTGAATCGCCCTTGAACGGCGAAGTCCGTCTCCAATCCGATTTCCTTCTTGCACGCGATTCCAGGTGACTCCTCTGTTTATAACTCAGTTATCTCGAAAACTGACCCCTTCCCAGGACGGCCTGCCAATGGCAATCCTTCGTCGGTGAGCACTCTCACGACCCAACATAAATAGATTAGATCTTTGCTGATTGACTGTATTCGATACCGTATCAAAGCAAATCAATCCAGGATGGTCATCAGATTCCAGGCCGCCATGGCCAAAATGGCTGTCCTCGGACAAAACGTTGAGAGGCTCACTGATTGTTCTGAAGTTATTCCCATCCCATCTCGGGCTCAAAGTAACGTTGGAACACTTCCCGCCGGGAAGACCTTACAAGATATAGAGGGCTCCGTAAGTGTGGTTCAGAACTTTCCGTCCCGTTTCAACTTTGGTGAACCGCTCCCGTTACCAGTGCCTCACGACCCCGTTCCCGACCATTTCTGCCGATCCAGGTGAGAATTCGTGCGTACAATCTAACTTCGCCCTCGGCTGATATCTTGTCAGGACCCGCCACATCTGTTGCTCCTGTGTACGTACAACATCGCCCTATTACCTGTTGAGACCTGCTGACCAACTCATTATACCAGCCCCCATTCCTAAACCTCGATTCTTTGAGTTATATCCTACGTCAGGTTCTCCAGCGTTGTGTACGGAATTGTTGATATCTACATGCTAAGTGTGAATCTCGAGAATTACATGTGATTTTCAGACCGTTTGGATACAAAACGAACAATATGTATGGCTGAATAGAAACCCAAAGTGAGGAGCCCACAAGCTGGAGTAACATTGAAGAATGTCATGTATGTGTCACTCAAGGTTCCTTGACATTGCAACAACGTGGAACATCTCGCACACTTTTGATTTCAATTGGCTTTGGCTACAGGACAGACTTCGTTCTGCTATGAATGACATTTCTGATTCTCGTCTCCTTTTCCACCAGACAATCTGGTGAGAGTCAGTGTGGCAATCATCCATTTGAGCACGTCCAGTTTTTGCCGACCTCCTTGAGATCGGAAGGATTGAAACGGATGCATGCGACCTTGGTGTCTTCGAGAACGGATACTTTACTGGGATCCTCTCGACCGCATTTTTGGGGACAACGCGGTGTACTGTTGAGGTCTAGGAAGTCGAGTAGAACATTTTTGGGATGTGTCTGTGAGTTGATTTCATGAAGATTCGGACTCCTATGCGTGGGTCATGATGCATGACGCCTGGACGAGCTTTTTCTTTTATGCGAGCCAGAGGTCCCGAAAGGTCGCCTATGCAAAAAGAGGGTGGGCTGAGTGGACAATCCGATGGAAGGTAATGGTGGTGTGACAGAATTCCCTTTTCTGGACTTGACAGCGCCAATGTGTCTTCGGCTGGCGGATGCCGCACATCGCAATCCGCAACCACGACAACTTGAAGGTCGATAACGGACCAAGTACCACCACCAGCCCAGTCAGGCTCACCAACAGACTTCCTCAAGGGTATTTTAGGCAAGCGGGTGGTCGTTCGGCTGACATCAGGTGTCGATTCTAGAGGTCGTGTCACCAGAGACCCAGCATCGGATGATGACCCGTACTAACTCATCAGGTGTCCTGTGTTGCTTGGACGGTTACATGAACATTGCATCAGAGTAGACTAAAGAACAAGTCAGCGGTGTCGTCCCAAATTGGTACAGTGCCTTCATTTGCGGAACCAACGGTGAGAGGTTTTCAACATGGGCGATGAAGTCAATTGACTGATATCTTTTTGCCTAAGCGTGGTATATCTCAGAGGAGGATTTTTGAGGAATCTCGACGATCATCCACTCGCGCAGGGTACACTGTGTATCATGTGCTCCTGTTGCACCCTCCATGCTTGAATGGGATCTTCGCTGCCGCGCTGCCTTGGTTTGGTGGCCTTATTTCATCATGTAGCAAAAAGCCCTTTCTTCGAAGACTGGCAGCCGTTTTCCCTTCGAGGGTGGAGCATATTTGTGCAACGTCCTGGGCTTCGGAGCCGACCAAACGATCAGAATGGTGCTAATTACAACCGTGGCTAAGAACGTGGCATGAGGTTTCTCAGTGGCAAAATTGTCCACCTACTCATTGTCTGTCCAATCCCATTCTGCGGATTGCTAATGCATACCTCGAGAAATAGACCCCTCGTATCAATTCCCAGGAGCGCTAGGAAGGATCCACGAAGCAGTGGATATTTCGGGCATTGTTCGCACAACACAGGTGTCTCCTCACGAGGTTCACCAACAAACGTATACTCCAGCAAGCACAACCGTATCGTATGTGAATGAAGATTACGCCCGAGTACTCCTCCAAGCGTCCATCTTAGAGGTCCAGTCGATCTCGTTTCCGCGTCTCCTGTTGGCTCCTTGTCGACCGATCGTCTCGCATTGAGAGATCGCTTTCTTAAGTCCTTTATCCCCATCCCAATGGTTCGGCAGGTCGTCATTTCATCCCTTGACGAGGCCGGCGGTATCGCTTACCGCCCACATCGTCGGCACGCTCCCAGGTGCCGGTACCGAATAAATCCCGATCAACCACCACACCCACAGACTTGGAGACATTCCGTACCAATGTTTTGGGTGACCGTACTTGGTGACCGTCGTGGATGTTAGACCATTGGCCAATATACGTGCTACATAGAGGATCGGCCCAATCACGACTTCTGTAACCCTAAGGTGAGGAATCAAGCCGGTCATGAATGACAAGATCTCACAAATCATGTCTCGTCGGTCGTTCCACAACGTCAACAATAGCAGATGATTACTACATTTCGACATTATTCCTCGATATCCCAAGGCTCAAAAGTTCCATATCTCATTGGTTGTCATCTGTGTGACTTGTTGAGGTTAAGATAGTACCTCGGAGTTCGTGTCAACCCCTCTTCTCACCGGCGTGGTGAGCATGCAGGTGCTCTCAAACTCTTCCGATCAAACTTGTTCATATCTCAGCAATTTTTGGACGATGAATGGACTATATGCGGTACCGGCCATGGCCCTTAATGTACTATCAGACTCGTGAACGGCTCACGCTCAGAGGTGTATGTTTTCGGGGGATTCTCCTGAGAAATACCTTGGCATGCATACTCTGATAGCTACGGCCTCGCATATCACACATCTTCACCGTCATGCATAACATTAACGACCATTTTCTTGCTGTATAGAAGGGGATCTATCTCGGCTCGAGGGTTCAACGTAGATGTATTGTCAGTAGTTCCGACCATTTGGCCGATAAAGGACAACCAGGTATGTGCCGCTTCCAATGTTGTGGTTGTTGTTTGAGTTTGTTGACTTTCTATCATATTACTACAAGATTCCACAATCAATGTGGAGTTCGCTTGCTTTATCCTAAAAAGATCTAAGAAACGGGTGTTGTTACTCTTTGTCAAGCAGCGTCAAAGCGGGACTGGTCCGTGGATTTGTTCCAAGCAAACACCTCACACCATCAAGCTACCCATCGTCCGCTTTGTCTTCTGGATAGTTCTAGAGTGTTGTTCCCCCACTTGTGTGACCTATGCCTCATGCTCTTTGTCTCTTTCTTTAGGAGCTCAAGGGTGATGCTCGAGTTGGAATATCTTACACACCCTAGTCGTTCACGTTCCCTTTGTGATAGGTCAGCAACACAATCTACAGTGCCTTGATCACAGATACCTCGCCATTCTTGTCAACAGAACGAGCATATCCTGTGAGCTTGGACGACATCGGGCCTCAATACGACTCCCAACCCATTGACCGGTCAATCGGGACATCATACTTCCGACATCTACCAGGATATCTTTGGTGAGGATGAACATAGGGAAGGGGTATGATTTTTCCCCATGTTCGTGTATATAACCTCTCTAGGATCGTCCAAACCCTCCAGTGGTCTCTCGACACACTTCACTGCATTCAGTACTCGCTATGTTCTCTTTCAACGTCCTTATTGTGATCACTACCCTGGCCGTCACGGCATATACCGCTCCATCCGACAAGAACGCAGATTGCGGCAACGGACGAGTCGCTGCTGATGCCTCTGTAAGCCCCTTCGTGTACACTGTCTATGGTAAAGGATAGCGTTATTGATTTGATCTCGTTTTGTAATGCTACGATAGTGTTGTCTATGGTTTGACGTCCTGGACGACTTGCAGACCAATTTGTATGTTGTGTGACATTCACTGACATTGAAATCTATCTTGATATCTATTTATTTCCACTATGATAGCTTCGACGGCGGTGAATGCGGCGAGGAGGTGCATGAGGTTGGTCTGCGTATCTCGTGTATCTCACCGAACTGCTAATCTGATATACGGGGTTTGTTTTAGTCACTTCGGGTTAGTATTGAACCGTTGTCTACCAGCATGGGCTCATGAATTGAATAGCTCACATTCCATGATGCTATTGGTTTCTCCCTCTCTGCGGAGAGCCAGGGCATCTTTGGGTAAGATATCTGGCCTCTCTTTTGTTGGAAGGAGATGTTGACGTTGTCCTAAAGAGGTGGTGGAGCTGGTAATTGATTCTCCGTGTTGCTCATTTCGGGATCTCACAATGAGCGCAGACGGTTCCATCATGCATTTCGCTGAAATCGAGACCAATTTCCGTAAGCGTGCCACTATCACTTCGTCCAGATCATTCATCGAGTAAACCACCTACAGACGCTAACCAAGGTGTGGATGAAATTGTTGAGAAACAACGTCCCTTCGCCATCAAGCACGGTGTTTCCTTCGGCGATTTGTGAGGAGTATTCTCATGATTGTCGTTACATTATCTCACTACCCACATAGCATTCAGTTTGCTGGCGCAGTTGGGGTCTCCAACTGCGCCGGTGGCCCTCGGCTCCAATTTATGGCTGGACGATCCAATGTGACCCAACCTGCGCCAGATCTCACTGTCCCAGAGCCATCCGACTCCGTTGATGCGATTCTGGCCCGCATGGGTGACGCAGGTTTTAGTTCAGACGAAGTTGTTGATCTCTTGGCCTCCCATACCGTTGCTGCTCAGGATCACGTTGACCCTACAATTCCTGTAGGGATATATTTTTACGACCTCAACGAACAATGACTTAATGGATTTCTTCATTATCCAGGGTACTCCATTCGACTCGACCCCAGGCTCGTTCGATCCCCAGTTCTTCGTCGAGGTATCTTCTATTCAGGATCATCATCGTAGGCTGGGTCTGACTGTTCGGTGGTGTGCAGACTCTCTTGCAGGGCACACTCTTCCCCGGGAATGGGTCCAACGTCGGAGAAGTCGAATCGCCCTTGAGAGGTGAACTGCGTCTCCAGTCTGATTTCCTTCTTGCGCGCGACTCCAGGTTTGTCGCCCCCCTCACTAATACCTTCATCGAATATTAAATTCTTCCCAGGACCGCCTGCCAATGGCAATCGTTCGTCGGTAAGCACTCCCACAACATACAAAAATAGATCAGATCTTCGTCGATTGACTGTATCTGATACCGATTCAAAGCAAATCAATCTAGGATGGTTATCAGATTCCAGGCTGCCATGGCCAAGTTGGCCGTTCTCGGTCAAAACGTTGACGCACTCACCGATTGTTCTGAAGTTATTCCCGTCCCATCCGTGGCTCAAAGTAACGTTGGGACGCTTCCCGCCGGGAAGACCTTGCAAGATATCGAAGTTTCCGTAAGCGTCGTTTATCTCTCCGACCCCCGTTTCGGTTTAAGTAAATCGTTCCCGTTACCAGTGCCTCACGACTGCATTCCCTACCCTCTCTGCCGATCCAGGTGAGATTTTGCTAGATGGAGGCTGCTTTCCTTCCAGCTAATATCTTGATAGGTCCCGCCACCTCCGTTGCCCCAGTGTGAGTATCTCATCGTTCTATCCCATGGAGAGGTTTATTGATCACTGCTAACCGCACAGGCCTCCATCCTAAATTTTTGTCTTTCATCTTCGGTTTGCATTATCCGAGAGATTGTAGTTTCGCGTAAAGGAATGTATCGTCCGTGCGAGGATCTTGCCAGTGAATGGCGAAATCATATGTGAATTCCAGACCGTTTCGTACCCAATAGCGTGACATCTCCAGCAATGGGGATTTCAGCACATGGTAGACACCATTTGTTGAGATAAGTCGGTACAATGATGGACACGTCGGTACAAGGACAGTTTCAATTCCGATTGACTATGAGTACAATGCAGATCTCGTTCTGCCATGAATGATATTTCTAGGTTTCATCCCCACCTCCACTTGCATCTAGATTCTCTCGAACACATATACATAGGCCAATTTCTTCAGCTCATTAACACTCTCCCGATCGGCCTTAACAACCTTCTCATCATTGAACAGTACCCATCCATCGTCGACGTGCTGTTGGGTACCATCGTGGCGAATGTGAGCTACGTAGTGCCCAGAATGTACTGAAGGGCCCTTATGGGATATGAACGCCTTGAGCTTGAATCGCGCTGGGAGAATCGACGATCCACCAGGGTTCTCGACCACAGGGGCGCTTGTACTTGCTGCTGCTTCGTTGACCTGCGCCGGCTCTTCCCCCGTGTCGTCTGGATGGGAAAACAACCAGTCCACGGCGCGAGCAGGATCTCCGCCCTATTTATAGGTTGCAATTATTAGTAATGGGATGGAGATACAATGCCGAAGAGGCTCACAGTTTCACGAAGGGCTTTCCTCGCCTGTGCGTGTGTGAAACCCATCGCAGACAACGTACTGATCGAGTCTTCGGAAGGCTCAGGTCCTGAGCCTGAAGACCCTGCGACTTGCAAAGGCGCATCAATATCTACGAAGGTCAAAGGTATCTCATTTAGTGTGAAAACACACGAATGATAAAGAGGGAAAACTGACCCGCGTCATCCATATGTGCGAAAATCCATTCCATCGCGGCAGATGGATCTTGATTACCGGTAGCTAGCAAAGCTTTCTGACATCTGATGAGGGGGAAACCCATGATCTCAAGCTGAGCGAGCGCTTCTTGATTGAACTCAGGTAGTTGCGATCCTTAGTACGGAACAAATATCAGCTATATGCGTGATTTGAAGGCAAAAAGGTCGAACCTTTGTCGTCATCTTCTGGAAGAAGAGCTTCGCCTTTCTGGAGGCCATAACCAATGTACGAGTCGAGTTCGAACAAGTCGTTCGGTGGGAGATTGACTGGGATATCTAGGAGGAGTATTAGTGAATACTCTCCGGTCGGAGATTGCGATAAACAAACCGAGTTTAGAAGGGACCCAGTTCACAAGTTGGAACTTCTTCGCATGTATAACCAAGACGTCGGGGTACGTGGTAAATTTGGTCTGCCTATAAACAAAATCATGGGCTCGCACGCCTTGCCAAAAAATTCAACGGAAAACTTACTTGATTGCCAACACATCCTTCTTGCACTGAGGACACTTGTACTCCAATGCCTCATCCCTCACAAGGCCGTCTAAGCATTCCTTCAATTCAACCTCTTCGTACTTCTTTCCATCTTCTTTCTCTTTATCATCTTTATCCACATCCATCAACTCCCTCTTCGGCACAGACAAACTCAACACGTCCATCTTCTCGACACGATATCTCACTCGCCGACATTCGGTGCACTGTAATCGCTGCTCCAAACCAAATTTGAACACTTCAGTAGGATCGTCACCAGAAGCGCGTCCTTCGCGCTTAATGTATCGCCGTATGGACTCCACAAGGTGTCCAAAGAACTCTTCAGAGTCTTGCTGCCTCATAGTCGAGAACTCTTCGTGTCCTTTTCCAATGAGTGACTTGAACGAACTAGGTTTTACACCTTCTTGGAACACGGGTATAGGAGAGTCATGAGCGAGTGAATTTGTTGATTTTGGATCAGAAGGGAATTGAGACGGTGATGCCTGTCCGCGAGGAGCGGAGTACCTCCCCGAAAGTAATCCGTCGCCGATTTTGTAGAGCTGACATTCTAGACAATCAGCAGGGAGACGTTCTTGACAAGTCGCCCAATGATTCTTCATGGTATTATCTGGACCCGACGACGCGGAGAAATACCTGGATTGAAAAGATGGCAACGAAAACAATGTCTGCAAAGTTGAAGCCATATAACAACTGTAAAGTATCCTTTCGTGAGCCTTATGTCCTCTCTGTTGACGGAAGATCATACCTATTCCCAAGATTGGCTAATCCTGTTAACCCGGGTCCGAACACAGGCTCCAAGGCTTTCCCATCCTCTCCTGTCAACGAGAAGTCGAACTTGAGGTTGTGCTCAATTTGCTGAAAGGTAACGACTCAATAACCGCCCTACAGAAATTCCACACGCGCTCACCAATTCTGTCATCGACTTCTCTGTCTTTTTCTGCGTCTGAACATTGATGCCAAATGTCGCGAGATGGGTCGCGAGCTCCAAATCCAGTTTTGCGTCATTACAAACGTAACAATAGATGTCTGAAGGTGTACGATTGAGGGACGCTTCTTGAATGCATGGTTTAGACACCCACCTGCTCCCCCTTCCGGAGTAATAGTACCCAATTTGACGCTGACAGGATGCCTTGTCTCTTCGTAATGCTGTAATCCGTGTCCATTTCCACCTATGCCGCCGAATTGTTTTCTTCCGCAGCCCAAAGAACCACAAGTCAAGCATAGCCATAGATTCTCCTTCAGATCGCATTTCGTACAGTGTGCAAGTCCTGATCAACTGTGCGTTAATGTGGTTTCCCGATAAGCGCAATGAAAATAGAAATACCTGACTCTGCAATGTGCCCCGTCTGGAATTGCTCCAACGTGAGTGTATGCTCGCAGGCCGTGAACTCTTCCTCCCAAGATTTAACCTCAGATTGTCTCGCGGAGGAAAGCGAACTCATCACTCCATCCACAAGGGCCTTGTGCTCGACATCTGACAACTCTAGTCCATTGACGGGATCACACAACCAACATTTTAGGGCAGTTTTGTGCTCATATTTTTCGGATTCATTCTCTTCGACAACGGCTATTTTGGTCATCTTGGCAGGTGGCTCTTCATCCTCAGCCTACAAAAAAGAACACCGCAAAGGGAAATAATCAGTACTATATAAGAAAGGAAAGAGAAGGGGCGTACACGCTTTGAGGAAGGTTTGAGTTTTCGCTTCACGTTCAGGGTGAACGGGTGAGAAGTCTTTGAGATGTGTGTTCTCATATGCGATCTTTCAGGATCGAGACATCCCCCATTGAAACAGGTCAAACAAACGTCTATCCCTGCTGGCTGATCCTATAGAAGAGCAATTCAAGTATGGTTCTGTCAGATCCAACATAGTGCTTCTTTGATCACAAATGCGCCGAAATTGGCCAAGTTGGGGGGAGAGACTAACCTGATTATCGAAACACTGGGTACACTCTTCACGATGCACGGATTGGGACAACTTCGGTGGTTGTACGCTCCTGAGCTGGGAGATATGGGGACACGAAGACATCGCGATTTGATATGCTGAGAGTCGACCCGAATACAGTGTTCTCTCCTATGACTTGAGAATCCCATGTTGATTTGAGGAAAAGAGTTATTCAATCGCACATAATATGTAGTGGAAACCCATCGTACCTAGCGGCACGATGTAAAACTTTGGAATTTCCGTGAATCGCAAGCTCTGCGCGTCCTTGTCCTGGAGATGATGGTGGTCAAAAGGCAAAACACAGCTGTGGCACACGCGTCAAAACCAGCACCCCAAGAATGGACGTAGATTAGATAAGATCCCATCATTCCCACAAGCGTGAGGAGCTGCCAGTGGGGAGTGACGGTCCACCTCTACCCATCCACTCCTTCTGGTTTTTATAGGGAAACGTATCGAGTACCCCAACAGTCAACAGTCGATACGACACCAACGGTACACAAAAATAGATATTGATTCCTACCGCACAACACTTCAAGATGTAACGCACGGGCATACGTACACTGGCAAGCAGACAAGGATGTTTTGCCCACTGACTGACAAGATAAGATTGCAATGGTGCACCAAAATTAACAGAGTATTCTGCTCAAGCTTTGAGGACTAGTTTCCCAGTGTCTACAAAACACTCGCAGGGGGAACATGTCANTTCAAGCTGAGAAAGCAATCACATCTATCTCCTCGAATGGGTGCCGAACTTCGTCCATTGGGAAGTCCAAGATAACCTCCTCGAGTACCGCCATCTCAGAAAGAGAACGTCCAAGTTGCTTCCACTCCGCCTCTTGGCTCACTTCATTAACCAAAGTAAGATACTTGATGGTAATCGCACGGATTTCAGCAAGCTGAGGGATCCGCATTTCGGTCGACTGCGCGAAATACGCAGGAAAGACAAAGAAACGGATATTGACTATCACATATTCGCCATTTCTAAACACTAGCGATACTAATAAAAGCAATGGAATTACTATCAAAATATCACTCGAGTTTTCCATGCGTCAGACGTGCCTTCCTGGTTGCTATTGCGCTTCCATCGGAATGTTGCCGTCTGGGTTTCCATCCAACCAACTTCGGCAGGATATGGTAGAGCGGCAAGCAAACCACATAACGCCAATGCATCTGGTTTAGAGATAGCAGGATGTGGTGTCCCGTGCATATATCCTCGATAGCTCCGAGCTGGAGCCAGGGGTGGGGGAATCGACCATAAGATCGGAATATGCCAGCGAAACTGGCATTTGACGAGATCGATAGAAGATAGGTTCCAAGCGGTGGTATGTAGCAGAGGCTTCAGATGCAAATCAGGATTAAATCCCCATTTCACATTCGTGAGTGTGAGATGGGATAGGGAATGTAGAGATCCTATGATTCGCCTAAAGTCCAGAAGGGATTGAAAACGGGTGTCTAGTAGAATAAGATGATTGACGGTGGAGCCGAAATGGGAAAGGTGCATGATGAAGTTGGAATGGAATGAACATCCATGATAACGCCATGGTCGGAGGTTCAGCGTACGTAAATATGGGAGCTTGGTCGACAAAAGCTGCGGGATGAGGTGGATGCAAGGTGACTCCATAAAATCCTCGAAAATATTGATCGAATACGTTCGATAGACGTGGACAAGTGCATCTCGAATGTCTCCTGCTGCGGTTTTTGAAAACGCGCCGACTGTAGATGCGAATGCGGTAAGTTGGCGTGGAGTGTGTAGGTAGACAAAGCGATACAAGGGTCTTCTGGAAATATGGACCCAATTTGTGCAAACGAGACAGCAGCTCGCCAACGCTTTGGTATCTGAGACATCGGAAGGCGCAAGTCCTTCTGCAACGAGGGCGACCACGTCCAGAGGGAGCGAGGGGCGTATCACAGGGATGATGCACGATTGCATGCGAATCCTCCGACTCACCATTCTATTTAGCATCCTGATAAAATGTACGAGGCCTCACCGCCTTGTAGTCATGAGTGACGTGACAGTGGTGTGTCTGGTGGAGAATATCGGCCCTGCATCAGAGCCGAGCTCCTTCAGTCGCTCACGACTACGGATCCGAGCAGGCGGGATGAACTGAGCCCTGCGGCATCCGAGTAGGAATGATCGAAGCCCTCTAGCATGCTACGATGAATCGCCGTATGTGTGACATCGTGAACGATTGTTCTCATATGTCGGGCTGAAAACACGATCATTAAGCTCAATAGAACAAGACACGACGCGAGACTAACATGTATGGAGACGCTTTGACATGCAATTCACATATCCACAGTGCACTGTATCAGGTTAGCAAAGATGGCCCGAAGGTCTATATATATAAACGGACCAAGAAGATTGCATTGTCGGGAACCCAGGGTCCGAGTCTTGTTTGAGTGAGGCTTCCTTGTGGATTCA
Organism: Meripilus lineatus; assembly: GCA_027627245.1. Classification (NCBI taxonomy): domain Eukaryota; kingdom Fungi; phylum Basidiomycota; class Agaricomycetes; order Polyporales; family Meripilaceae; genus Meripilus; species Meripilus lineatus. The sequence continues at coordinate 48,604 of JANAWD010000157.1, read as the reverse complement.
TTTAATCAACAGGCGGACCTTGACTCGGCCCTCTTCAAACCCGAGCTCGGAGAGAAGGTGTGCTGAAAAAAACGGGTGGTGGCATAAAGCGATGGTGAATTCAGAATGAAGAAGACATCGATGTTCGATATGCTGCCAGTGAGAGTTGACCACAATACGGTGGTCTGTGACTTGAGTATATCATGTTGTTCCGGCGAAACGAGTTATTTATCGGACAGAATATATAGAAGGAACGCATCGTACCTCAGGCCAGTTGCACGATTAAATTTCCGTGAATCGCAGCCCTGTACAGCCTTGCCCCTCGGAATGATGGTGGTCAAAGCCGAACACAGGCGCGGCAAAGGTGTCGAAGCCGGTACCGATGAAGGTAGATTAGATAAGATCTCGGTAGTTCGCGAGCCACCTTGCGGAGTCGACATCCTCTGGGTTTTTGAGGGAACAGATTGGGTACCCCAGGAGTCAATGCGAGGATAACGGTACACAACGAACACTGCATTAAAAATTACCAAAGATACTCCATGTGGAATCCTCTGCCAGTGCGGCACAACTTCTCGGACGTCAAATGAAGCAAGCATGAGGAAAATTACTACACACTAAACAATAACGTCAGAACATAGTGGAGGCGGGGAATGCACTGTGATCCACGGGATTGTGCTCGGCACGGAATTCTGGTAACTCCTTGACCAGCTCCATGTCTACGAACACTCGCAGAGAATACATTAGTCGAGTCTCAAATTGAGAAACAATCATATCTACGTCCTCAAATGGGCGTTGAACTTCGTCCATCGGGAACTCCAAGACAACCTCCTCGAGTGCCGGCATCTCCGAAAGAGAATGTCCGAGTTGTTTCCACCCCACCTCGTGGCTCACTTCACTAACCAATGTAAGATACTTGATTGTGATGGACCGAATTTCCGCCCGCGGAGGTATCGAGTCCTGCAAGGCATAGGCGGGGTAGACAACGAAAAGGATATTGACAATTACATATTCGCCATTTCTGTACACCAGCGACGCTGGGTAAAGAAATGGTATCATTATCAAAACATTACTTGAGATCGCCGATTTGCTAAGACGTGCCTTCTTCGTTATTATCGTGCTTCCATCGAAACGTAGCCGTCTGAGTGTCCATCCAGCCAACTTCCAATGGATACGGAAGTGCTGCGAAAAATCCACATAAGGCCTGCGCGTCGCCTTCAGAGATAGCGGGATGAGACGGCCCCCGAGTATACCCTATAAAGCTTCGAGTCTGTGCACTTCGCGAAGGGATCATCCATAAAATGGGAATATGCCAAGGAGACTGGCACTTTACGGCATCGACAGAGGATAGGCTCCAAGAAGTCGTATATAATCGAGGTTTGAGATGCAAAGCGGCATTGAATCCCCATCCCACATTAGTGAGTCTGAGGCGAGATAGCGAGTGCAATGACGCTATCATGCGTCTAAAGTCGAGGAAGGATTGGAAACGAGTGTCCGCGAGGATAAGATGGTCGAGAAAGGAGCCGAAGCGGGGTAGAAGGCCTATGAATGTCAAACGAAACGAGAACCCGTGATAACGCCATGGTCTGAGGTTCAGGGTGCGTAAATATGGGAGCTTGGTGGATAGAAGGAGTGGGATGAGGTGGATGCAAGGCGACCCCATGAAGTCCTCGAAAACATTGATAGAATACGTCCGGTAGGTATCGATCCGTGAATTGTGCCCGACTCTTGCTGCGTTTTTCGAGAACGCATCAATTGTAGAGGCGAATGCCATGAGTTGGCGCACATTTCGAAGGAATACAAAACAATACAGAGCTTTCATCGCCACGTGGACCCAGTCCTTGCAAACGAGACAGCAGCTAGCCAATGCTTTTGTCTCTGAAAAACTGGAAGGAGCGCACGCCTCCATGACTAGGGCAAACACATCAAGAGAAAGCACAGGATGGGTGCCTTGAGAGCAAAAATCCTCAAAGAGTCAGCTGCGAACGATTGCAGGGATTATAGTCGAGCTCACCGTTGCGTCGAATTATTCTGAGAGATGGCCTTATTGGCCTTGGGGCAGTGGGCGTCGTCGTGGGTGAGTAGAGAATGTCGGGGCAGAAGGATATGCGCGTGAGAGAAAGAGCTTAGTCGGTCGTCAAGTCGGGCCCAACCTGTCCGACGTGACCTCAGATGAGGGGAGGGAATCGTGTGGTCGTATTATGAACGCTGGCCTCAAAATAACATGAATGTAGCATTCTGTGTCAACCAGTTGCATGGGTGGGCCATAATCCGGATATGCACATTGGTATGAGTTCCACGCGTGATGATTTAGCGTAACAGGACGCAAGAGAGCCATATTCGGGGGCGCAGTCGCATGTACTTCACATGCCCACAGTGCACTGAACTATTGTTGTAGGCAACAGAATGGGCAGGGGTTTAGTTACACGAATCCAGGGGTGTGCATATACTCGGCAATCGAGTGTTCCGTTACGTTCATTAGATCAATGGGTGGGCTCTGGCTCCAAGTCGAGACTCTAAGACAATCCGACCGGAGAGAAGAAGTGCTGAAAGAGTCAATGGGCGGCTTCGACATGAAGCGAGGGCAAATCTGGGGGAGAGGGGCAGAAGATGCATCAAGGTGGATTAAGGGCTTGTGATGTCCTCCTTATGTACCCCGAAGGTGAGCTGGTGGCAGGGAAGGGAAGCTCGGGTAAATACAAGCTCCGCTCGAAATTTTGTGGGGAAAAATGGGCGCCTGATTTACTGATTTGGGGCAGAGGAGATTATCCCCTCTGCTCGTCTTTTGCTTCTCATTCCGACAGTCCACATCCAATCCCACAAAAGAAAAAAAATCAACAAAGAGGGATACAAAAGGAGATAAACCACAAAGGTAAGTGATCTCTATCTCTTTCTTTCGACAAATATCAGTTCTCATCTCCTCATTCCTGATAGTCTCACAATGTCGACTTCTCTACCCATCAGTCAAATCGACCCCACGGCCCCGACGCCTCAAAACACGCCCTTGACCGCAGCACCCATCGCACAGGGTCTTTCGCGCCCCACCGTCCCCGATATCCAAGAAGATGCGGAGGAAGAAGATGAAGAGCCCACGACGACAAAGCCTGTCATCAGCGCCGACCTCCACGCAGGTCTCATGGGTCTCGTCCAAGGCAGATTGGCCACTCTCGTCGGTCGTAGTTCCGGATACGTCGAGTCTCTACCCTGGGAGACCAAGCTCAACCTAGAGGGCTTGAAAGGCGTTCAAGTCAAGCAGACCGAATTGCAGAACCAGTACAAGCGCGAATGTCTTGAACTCGAAAAGAAGGTCCGTTTTTTTTGATCCAATCTCCCACTTACCTCACCTCACCTATTATCGCTTCTCTTCATCGTATCGCGGATCAATTATCGCGTCCTGCGATCCTTACATCTAAACAGTATCACGAACTTCAAAAACCATTGTACGAACGCCGACATGCTATCATCACTGGTGCGACCAAGCCCACTGAAGAAGAGATCCAAGCCGGTGAACAACAATCAACAAAGGACGATCCCGACTACACTCCACTCCCGAAAGAAAAACCCGAGTCGGCGACAACAGAGACATCATCTCCCGCCAAGGGTATCCCTGAGTTCTGGCTCACTGCGCTCAGGAATCACGTCGGCTTGAACGATTTGATCACAGAGCGCGACGCAGAGGCTCTCAAGAGTCTCATCGATGTTCGGATCTCCTATCTATCGTCTGATGATCCTAAACCTGGCTTCAAGTTGACCTTTATCTTTGGTCCCAACGACTTCTTTGAGAATGAGGTCTTGGAGAAGACTTATTTGTATCAGGAGGAAGTCGGGTATTCTGGCGATTTCGTATATGAGAAGGCTATCGGGACCGAGATCAAGTGGAAGGATGAGAAGGATTTGACAAAGGAATTCGAGATCAAGAAGCAGAGGAACAAGAGTACGCGTCGTTTTCTTTTTTCTGTTCATTATACTTACAATCGCGGTCGTAGACACGAACCGTACGCGTCTTGTCAGGAAGGCTCGTCCTGCCGACTCGTTCTTCAACTTCTTTTCCCCACCCACTCCTCCCGCCGAGGATGCTTTGGAGACTGGCGATCTCGACGAAGATGAGCTCGATGAGCTCGACGAAAAGCTCGAGTTGGATTATCAGATCGGTGAAGATCTCAAAGAAAAGGTACGTCTTCCCTCCTTCAGGAATGCTACTCGCATATATACTCACGACTTCAAAGATCATCCCCCGTGCTGTTGATTACTTCACTGGAAAGGCACTCGAGCTCGAAGATCTAGATGATGATGACGATGATTACGAGGATCTCGATGACGATGATGATGACGACGAAGATCGCTTCGAAGACGAGGTACGAATTTTTCGCTAATGGCTCATCCGATCTCTCCACTGATGACATGTATCGTACAACAGGACAGCGAGTCTGAGGAAGAGCTCCCCGCGAGACGACGTGGACCCCCCAAGGGCCGTGGAGCTAACGCAGCGGCAGCCAACGTCAAGCCCGAAGAATGCAAGAACCAGTAATTTCCTTCATCGTAATATGGTGCTAGTGGGTGCCTGTCCGACAGGACCACTATCTGTCTTTGAATGTCTCTCTCATGTCTTGATACACTCGATTCAACTCCACGACCAACGCGTAATTCCCTGAATGCTTCAATTCCACCCCTAGTTTTGCTTCTTATTTCCAACGGCACGATTTTTCTTTTTCCTCTTTTTTCTTTTCCTTTTGCTCAAGTCCTCCACTCGAATACACACCTTGCGACGATGGCGATCCTGATCACAATCGAGCACCGGGTAGTCACGGAAATACGTTCGAATTGTGAAAATAGGTAGTTTTTGTGTGCAGATATATATACATACAGTCGCTCGGATTCCCCCCACCCATAACCTACAACCTCTGTGCCCTCGCAAGGCGAACGAGATGTACGATATCGCCTTCCGAAAAATATCCCGAAAACCTACCGTTTATCGTCCGACAATGTTCAACGACGAAATCAAGAAGAGATTCACCTGGATCGTACACGTTGGATTGATGATCGAATTTACCGACAGCCCTGGGGAGGAACGAGAGACCAGCCACTTTGTCTCCTGTTGAAATCAGGTCTTGGAGCAGTTCGTGGAGGGCTGGACGGTTTTCTGAGAGGTCTTGGTCGGTCCAGGATGTGGCGAGCCATAGAGTAGTGCAGGAGAGAGAGGCGAGGATTTGGAGTTTTTGAGCATCGTCGTCGCGGGTGCGTCGGGAGGTGGAGGTGGAATTGTCAGCTTCGTCCCATGATTGGTTGAGGACGGAGCTGGAGTGGAGGGAGGCGATGAGCGGGCCTTCAGTGTCGCGGAGGGAGAAATGGGGTGTGCTGGTGAGAGCAGATCGTAATGAGGCGACGTAGGCCATGATATATCTCACTATCACGGGAGATTGTTAATATAAGAGGGGAGCGTGATTGAATGTGTAGCTGGACTCACCTGAACTGATACAACCTTTGGGAGTCGGGAATCGGCTGTAGTGGAAATGGAGAGAAGAAGGATGGTGCACAAGGACTTGCATGAAAGATTTTGCTGTTTCCTTGTAATTGAGGATGTTACCCATACATGTGAGCACCGCGTCGTCTCTGGGGCAGTAGGAGACAATCATCCGGAGACAACTGACGACAAGTGGAGCAATCGCATCGAGGTCTTTGCAGTGCAGCAGGTTGACAAACGTAAACCCGTCGATCATCGTACGCATTATTGCCGTTATCTGGTCTCGAGGGGAGTCCATGTATACGTCGGCGAAAGGAGTGTCGGGATTGTCATGGTCGAGTTCAAGATCTGGAGGACATTGAGACGGATTGATGAATGCTCGATGTGTGATAATTCGTCGAGCAGATCTCATAACACTCTCCAGGCCCGATTTCGCGAGACACTCCCTGATTATATCGAGTATACCTTCATCCAACTGGAACGTTTCGTCCGCAGTGTCGAGAATGAGGTGATCGAAATTCGGCGTCTGACGAATAAACTCTTCAACATTCAACGTCTCGAAATCCGAATTCTTAGCATAAGACAATCCAAACGTCTGGCGGACGATCGAAAAGGGCGGTCGAAGGAAGGGCGTCTTGTATGGACAATTCGCCGCAAAAATGGGGGCGACGATAGTGACCACATAAGCCAGAAGCCACATAATAACACATGCCGTCACGATCCATCCGACGACAGGGTTCAGATCCCTCGTGAAGTCACAGAGACCAAGGAAGAACAAGACAATGGAGAATTGCAGCAGAAAGGGAAGGACGGATGCGATCTCGTAGACCCTCCATGCTTCCACACCCTTGCTTCGAAAGTACCGGATTCGGGTGCATTCTTGTGCGTCTACGCTTCCTGGGGCTGCAAATTCGTGCAACCATTGCTTGACGAGGATTCCTACTGAGGCCGTGACGAGGCTAAGCACGAGACTGACGAACCAGAAGACGTTGATTCGCATCGAGGTCGAGGTAGGCGTGAATGGAGGGAGGGTAAATGCGGGTTGGGAGGAATTGACGAAACTGGGGTTGACAGTAAATGCGCTTAATTGAGTAGAAATTTGCATCAAAATCTTGACTGAAAGTTCGCTATAGTCCGGGCTCAGCATTTGGTAGGATTCAATCAGAAATGCTCCAGTCACTGCAGACACCAAACCAGCCTGTTTTCTGGTGAGCGTGAAACGTGAAATGGGGCGATGGTGTCACGCACCAGGACGAGGAGAGTATCGATATCCTCCTTGCAATCGTCAATTTTTATTTTATCCAGTTTGACAAACTTTTCCAAAAGTTTTGACCAACCGGGGCCCCCAGAGTGACCTTCCTTTCTTCCGGGCAACTTCATCTTCTTTGTCAGATTGTACCATTTCTGAAAGAACCCGATTTATTGAGACATGGCATGGGACGATCTAATGAAACGTACATTCTCCTTCTTATTCGCTGGTGTCGTTCTAGGGGATGTGTGACTTCTAGAAGGTCGTGACGTCCTCGGACGCGTCCGTGTCGCGGAAAAGACTGGTTCCTGGGACCAACAATGAGATAAAGGGAAGCCTGCGAACTGGAGCGAAGAAACTGACCTCTCTAGCTGACATGGGAATAGGATGCTGGGTTGTGGGTGATAGAAGGATGAGGCAGTATATAACTAGAAGGAGACTCGATGTTCCTGCCAAGACGTGAGTCTGTTCTACCAAGGTCCATGGGTCCCCCTAACAAATGACATTAGACACTACTGCAGAGCCAGACTGGATCCAGTGTTTTACATTGCAAAAGCGCAGATCCTAAAAGCACTGCTGTCGAAAGTAGTATTCACCGGGCCTTGTTCCGAATTTGATTGTGACGTGATGATGGTCTGCGGGTACAAAAAGGGCTTTTCATTATGAAGATTGAGAAGAACGTCCATTCCCAGGAAGCGGCGACTTCAGGAGGACGCCATGCACGACGCAGCAGCAGATGCCTGATCCAGGGAGACGCCTCTCAGAAACTCAGCCCAAAGACGTCAATTGCAAGGCATACTCTGCAACGAATGCCATTAATCAAGGTAGCTGCAAGTCGTGTAGAGAGAGGTTGCAGCCTTGTGGACACAGTGCGGATGAAGACGAAGAGACCCTGGGTGTGCTAAGCCGAACGTTAAGCGAGTCGAAGACGGCACTCGGACCTCGTGGCAAGACCTGGCGCAGGCGAGCAGGAGACATTGTCCCCCATTCTCACAATGCGGCCCTGACCATCGCGTATTAAACGTGGTACAAGTCCTTCACTGACTTTGCCCCATGCTGTCTGCCGTCCCTTCAATCTCTTGCATAGACTCGTGAACACTTCTAATCGACACTTTACGATCAAGACTACAGACCATCTATTATACTCCGATGGATCGACGGCCTCATGGAATTACTATTGCGTTCGTAGACCGTCTGTGCCCACTGAAGAGTTTGCTGATGCTGGAATATATGCAGGGTAATGGGAGCGACGGGGACAGGAAAGTCCACAGTACGTCTTCGTCCTTTCCACCAGAGACCATTCGAATAATCTCTTTGCCAGTTCATCAACCTCATCAGCAACTCGAGTCTACTCGTTAGTAGCAGTCTCAAGTCTGTGACATCCAGTATCGGTCTCTCCCAGCAATTCTACATGGATGGAATCCCCGTCACCATGATTGATACCCCGGGATTCGACGACACCACAATGTCGGATACCGAAATCCTAAACAAGATAGCATCATACCTCTCTGTATCGTAAGTCATTGAGTCATTTCAAGCAAACATCGAAAAATGAAGCACATACCATTTACTCGTCCTCTATACCAGCTACGAATTTGGCTACCGTCTGAGCGGCATCATCTACATGCACCGCATCACCGACACACGTATGACCGGTTCCTCCCTCAAAAACTATTTCATGTTCAAAAACCTCTGCGGCGAACGCGGCATGCGCAACGTCGGCATCATCACCAACATGTGGGGTCAAATCCCCCAAGACATCGCCGAAGCTCGCGAAGACCAACTCCGTTCTGAAGACTTGTTTTTCAAGGAGGATATTGCCCATGGGGCGTTACTCATGCGACATGATGGGTCTTTGCTGTCTGCGAGAGGGATTATAAGACATTTTTTGAAGTTGAGGCCGGCGACGCTGCAGGTCCAGCATGAGATTGTGGTAGAGAATAGGGATGTGACAGAGACGAGTGCTTGTGCGGTTATGGATGAGGGGTTGGGGAGGTTGAAAGAGAAGATTGGGGAGGATATTCAGGGGATCAAGGATGAGATTGAGGAGGCGCTCAAGGGTGGGGATTCAAGAGTGACGGAGGAGCTTGGGAATCGGGTGAGAGGACTTGAGGACAATTTGTTGGAGATTGATGTGAAGAGACAGGAAATGTCAAGAGCGTTTACGGAGGAGAGGAGACGTGCCAAGGGACTTATCAAGGAACTCATAAGGAGGGGGAGTTCGGCGGACAAGGGCAAAGGAACAGCGCGCAGTATGAATGGGAAGGCCAATGGTAACGGATGGATACCACCAGAGTCCGAGTGGAACGAGTTCAAGTCTCGTCAACGAGAGCATACCGCCGAGATCGCAGCGTTGAAAAGACAAGTCCACGACAGCAGTGTGTCGTCGGAAAAGCTGGGCAAGAGCGATTCGAGGAGGAGTAGTGATGTTGACGAGAGCGACAACCCCATCTTCTACGCCCTTATTTGCGTCATCTTTATCGTTTTCATCGCTAGAGTCGCATCTGTTTAAATTTAAACGACCCTGTCCTTGTTCGTCGCATGGTATCTATTTGGCATATCAGGACTTGTGCTCACAGTCATGATTCATGTAAATTATGTACAGTACTTCTGCCACCCTTGATACACTTGTTCTCCTTCTCACCCATTCATCGTTGCGATCATCACGGACCTCTCTCCGGCCATAGGGACAAATATAGATAAGAATACTTAGAAATCCTAATTATACCTCCGGACACTGTCCATCAACTACACACAAAAAAGTACACACACGCATCGTGTATCATACATCGTCCCTGAGAACAGTCTGCTGACCCTTCTCAACATCCTCCAAACCGCCATACTTGACGTCCTGACCATACAAACCTTGGCGCTCATCAGCATCATGTGCTGTTGTGAAAGTCTCCATCTGAAACGGAAACGAGGCATTACATGGCTTGTTTTATGGCGCTACAATGGCAGATGAAACTTGAACTTACCTCGACGTGGATCCCAGACACGGGGCCTTTCACTGGGGATCGCAGACGTGACCTGTCGCTTTGTATATTGACAGACGGATGCGAGGTTTTCGACGTATCGGATTGTTGTGGTCCACCGGCTGTAACACTAATCCCAAAGTCAGCTACCATTGTGCATGACGACGAACCCGATCGTAAAATGGTGGCTTACTAGACTGCAGGTCCTTTGCTACCAGACGAAAAGTTGCTCAATCGACGAACGGCACGAGAAGCGACAGTCTACGCATCCAGGGTTTCGAAGTAAGTATCGACGATCAACGATAAAGGATCCAGGGGGACTTACAGTGTTGATCGCTGCCGCTGGTCCGATGAAAAGAAAGTCCATCACAGGGTTCAAATCAAGAATAGCCAGAACGGCAAGTGGGATACTCAAAACGAATCTTCAAAATCAGAGGGAACATCAATATTAAATCAATGAAATTGTAGATCATTCAACTCACGCAACGACGAAATAGGCCAGCCCATCTTTGAACATGAGTTCAGGGAGTTGAGAATAGGACCGTTTGGGGAGGAGTTTTGCAGCGCAGAGGACCAAGGCTAGGAAATCCATGCATGAGGAGTAGAGGATCGCCGCTGCGAATAAATCGTGCGAGGTCTTTGTAACGACACATTGGTTATTCACGGGATCCCATTGCGCATACATCACAACGGCTGCGGTGTCGTGTCAGAGTGGTATTATCGTTAAACGGATGGAAGCTTACATGCACCCCCCACGGCCCAGAGTGCAGCAGTCAAGATGCACAATGGGATGACGACGTAACGACTCATCGACCACACCACCATTCTGGGATATCATTCGTCTTGAGCGTATTGAAAAAGGTGACGAGATTGAGATGACTTACGCGCGGATAGCCAGATTCATGCTCGCGAGACAGAACGAAAACAACATGCCGACCTAGCATCGTTGTTAGAGCTCCGTGTTCACCTCTTCCAAAAGTGTTGGACAACTTACCCCAATGGCTCTCAGAAGGGCTTGACAGTCGATCTCACTGGATGTGTCTATCCATACGAGTCTGTTTACCAGTTGAACATACTCTCTCGGTATACGACAAGCATAAACTCACAGTGCAATGATCATATACAACGCCGCATATCTCCCCCCGAAATATGGAATCTTTCGCGCACATTGATCAACCAGAGATCGAGCGATAAGATACTAGAAAGACATGCCATAGGCCATGTAAACCGTTTCCGCCCTCGAATAAAACTCCATTCAAAATGTAGCGAAGTCAAAAACTCCCAGCTGGTGAATATCATATCAGATCCCCCATCCACATCATCCAAAATCACAACATCAAGTACTCACAAGTAAAACCCAGCAAAAACATGTGTGATTTTAAGGAACGAAGCTGCGCAGCATTGGTCCACCAGTCAGTCCCAGTCCCGATACAAAAGAGGGATCCCCAAAGGATTTACCAGCATTCGAGATCAACTGCTCTTGAGAGTTCCAATCGACCATTGTTAGAACTCGAAGTGGGATTGGGCGAAACAAAGAAGGGACAAGCACGCAAACCTTCACCACATTTATAAATCAAGCATCAGGAACCCTTCCCCCCACCCCTTTCAATTTAAGGTTACCTCCCCTCTTGTCCCCGAATGGCCCGGAGAAACCAAGTATCTCCCGCAACTGGCATCCGATCACCTGGTAACACGCACGTCGCCCGTGGAAGGTGGAGAAAAGATTCCAGTGCGCAAGGGTGGTTGGAGAAGACTCCCACACGATTCCTGTCATCACTGGCACAGGAAAGCAATCGCAGACTTCTTTCCGCCGAATAGGAGCGCCCGGAGGNGGTTTTGGTGATGGATTTGATGATGCTCCGTTTACGAAAGGAAGAATGAGAAAAAAAGATGCGCTGCACCAGGTTCAGATTGAACACCGCAAACGCCCGGATTTCTCTCACCTGGGGTAAACGTCATTTTCCAAGTGTAAATCCTGCTCAGAGGCAAGAATCATACTTCAAAACACAAATTGTTATCAGAAAAGGACGTTTTGACCTCTTGAGAGAGCCGACGACGACAGGAAAATCGAAAATTTTGAGTGGGGACAACATCGTCTCGGCGCTACGCCGCCAAGTGGTATCGTTCGGCTTGCGGCAAGAATCGGTGTCAGCAGTTGCTTGATCATCACAATGGAACTATGATTGGAGTGTCCCAGCGTTGAACTGTGAAGTTTGAAGTCCTGAAGTATCAAGCCTATGGGAAGACAAGAGGTGACTATCAGAAACCATAGAAGAAAGGGATTATGGCATGTGTGTGTGCACGGGCAGCCTGAGGAGAGAGAGCCGGAGAATTCTGAATTCGCATACTCGTCCATCATGAAAACCTTCCAAACCGTCCATTGTCATTTTGAAGGCTTCTCCATCTTTGGGGTCTTGATGCGCTGTTGGCTTCTTGGATGTTTCATGGGAGTGCCTTGTCGTCTATAGAGTCCTCGCCAAACTCCAGCTTTCCAAGTCCAAGGTCGAAATCCACACTTGGTCTCCTTCGCCAAGTGGAGTACGGTATCATCGTGTTGGCAACACATAGCCCGAGTACGTACAACCACATGGAGGAATTCGTAGTAACAAATTGTCCAATAAGCATCAAGTCCGTAGCCTTCATACAACGTGGGAATGCGGGGCAGCCGCTGACTCCACGGACTCAATCAACGACCAAGACATGAACCTGAGAACCAAAAAACAATAGTCTGATTGAGTTCACAATTTCATGAAACCACTTGAAGGTCATGTGGGCATTCATCTGCCTGGCCTTTCTCAGCTTCATCTAAACTTCTATGCTTAGACTCTTGACCAAGGCGATCGTAATGTTCGTTCCCTGGATCCATTGTGGTCGTCAGGGAATCCACCTAGTCAAGAATGACAGATGTTGGACTCATGAGCCAAAGAGAAGAACATGTGAGAACGCGAACCTGGGACACTTGAAAGCGTATGTCGGAGATAGGCACTCTATTGGCCAACCGTATTTTGGGTCTGTTGCCTCCAATTCCGGAAATCGCACTTGGAGACGTCGCGGTCGTGCCTGATTGCGGGAGAGACCCGCCAACCGTACTTCATTCATTTTCAGGAAACGGCCGTCGAGACAGAAAAAGGGCAACGTACTACATAGAGGGCCCGGTCGCGTCGGACTTCTTAGAGAACTTGTTGAGACGACGGACTGCCCTGGATGCGAGAGTCTTCCATATGTATCGAAGATGAGCCGTGGTACAAGTCACGCAGTACACCAATGGGAAAAGACGTACAGTATTGATTGTCGCAGCGGGTCCAATCAGTATGAAATCCATGACGGGATTCAGGTCCAAAATGGCTAACGCGGCAAGGGGGATGCTCAGGAGAAATCTATACGTTAATCGGCCATGTCAGGATACAGAAAGTGCCGAGAGATCGAAGAAAGGCTCCTACGCGATCAGAAAATACACCAGACCGTCTTGGAAAAGGACTTCGGACAACTGTGAGTATCTGCGCTTAGGCAGAAGCTTCCACGCACAGAGAACCAAGACGGTACAGTCCAGACATGCCGAGACCAGAATGGAGACAGCGAAGAGTTCATGTGAAGTTTTTGTTACCTCGCATGTTTTTTTCTCTGAATTCCACCGCGCGTGCATCACAACGGCTTTGAACGGGCGTCAGGGTTTGATGAGGCGCTTTATTCCAACAGAGACTCACAGGCACCTCCGATTCCCCAAGTAACCGCACCCAATATACAAAGGGGTATCACAATATACTTGTTCATGGACCATACGGCCATCCTACGGATAAAAAATGAGCAATAGTGCCGTGAAGAGGATGTACGCTAGGATTACTTACGCGCGAATCATCAGGTTGAGACTCGCGAGACAAAAGGAGAACAACATTCCAACCTTGAGGCGATTAGAATATTAGAATTTGGATCACGAAGTACTGACTTACACCGATTGAGTTCAAGAGTGCTTCACAATTGATTGGCCTAGTGCTATTGAGCCACATGCAGCTTCAAGATGCTTCCGAGAGTACCGTACCGTTCGACATCTACCCATACGAGTCTTCCTTCCGGTGAGAAGAGAGCCTTATACAATGAAAAGGTGAGATTTCTTACAGGGCACTGATCATAAAGAGTGTTGCATATCTTCCAATGAAGTAAGGTATCTTTAGAAGACGATGAGGACATCATTGGATACGTTTCATAGATAACGGCATCATTCACCATTGGCCAGGAGAATCTCTTCTTTCCACACATAAAACTCCATTCAAAGTCCAGGGAGGAGAGGAACTCCCAACTGAACGTCATAAGAAAGCGTACCAATTTTCTGTGAGCTTCTGGAAATGGAAGATGCCATGACAAACTCACAAGTAAAAGCCGGCGAATATATGCACAACCTTGACCAAGGACACTACTTTTGGATGAGCTGTTGGGGAACGATGAACGTTATGAAAGAACCAACCGGCGTCCAAGGCTACCTGGCTCGGTGAAGACCAGTCCACCATTGCAAAATCTTAGGAACCGATAGGTCGCGACACGGCACTCGCAAGCCCTCTCCACATTTATCCTGCTACGCCAGGCTGTCGGATTAAGATTCCAAGCCCTGATGACACGACCGACATATTCGGGGTACAATGACCAGGGTCAGGAGGTCAACCAAGGAGCCGCCATTCTCTGGCATGGATGGCACGATGACGTGGACTGAGCGTCGAGGTTGCACGAATCAGCGCACACAAGCATGATAGGCAAAGAGGGTACCAACAAGAGAACAGTGAGCGCAGCGATTCGGGGAGGACGGGAAGGACCCTGACAAAATGGAAGTGAACCCTGCCAAAGTGGACAAATTCCATTGGATCCAAGAACCGAAGGGGGGCGTTGGAGGAATCAGATCGAGGACAATGACTGACCCCATCTGTCCGGGTCTCGGAGAAATTGGGATACAGAACCAAGTCCCAATCTTGGTACAGAGGATTGGAGATCCAAAAATGCCTGCTTGGTGGCGCTGTCGGCGTTCGTAGGATGAATGGACTACATGGACCACCGTCCTATGTTGGGGACCGCAAATAACACGACGTGCAGAAGGTCATCAGTTGATTGGCACTGAAACCGGTGCAAATTCACAATGAGCGTGTATTCGGGATGTTTTACGCCGACGGTGGGATGTCTGGCGTACCGGACGTAGACGAAGCGTCAGCCGCTGAGGCCCCGATGCCATACAGCATACAGAGGGAAATCACGTCTGGAAGAAGTAGCCCGGGTTGACCATCCAGAAGGTGAACCTTCTGACGGAATTGCGCGCGTCATATCTTCACTTTGGTAGAACCATCACAGGAGACAATCGGTTCATCCGGTCAGCATCAAGCGTTGAGTTGCTGGAATGATCCTGTGCTCAGAGCTCCGAGTCGATATTAAGGGTCTCGGGGTCGAATTGAGTTGTGTCTTGACAGAGCGAGGTATAAGTTGTGTTCTCCGAGAGCTGCTTCGAGTCGTCGAATGTTGGGTGTCCCCTTCAAGTCGCGTCGTGACGAATGAGATCAAATCGTGACGTAACGGAAGAGTGTGACGATCACGTTGTGTCACTGTGGTCTAGAACACAGGTCTCAAGAATCAATACATCGCCAAGATTCTTTTTATCTGCCGTCACCCAAAGAATTTCAAAGCATTGAAGAGCCTAAAACTATGATACAAAGTGGATACAAAGAGATAAGAGAGACAGTCGAATAAATATTGAATACAGTGACGCGTCATAGTTGGGGAATGTAAGGGAGAACAGTTGTTTCGTTCATGGGCATGAAAATACCGTTCAGGATTCCTGCAAGTCTGATTCCACCTTGAGCAAGCAGTTTCTCCACAAGCCACCCCTCTCGTATCCGCCCCGAATAAGACGGAATATCAAGCTCAAGTACAGGTTGTTCCATCGGTCGTCGCGGAGGTACGTGTTCGTCCAACTCCCTGGGCCATGTAGGGAACTTGCAATTAAGAGATTGTGTGAGCTTTGCCCACGCAAGAGGACAAAGTGCGTCGTCGTCCCATTCCATCTGCATTGTCGATTTACGCAATCCGAATGCAGTTTGGAGAGAATGGGCGATTGAAGGAGTTGGAGTCTGAGGACAGGAGAGCCATCCAACCGCATCTTCGACGAAACGACCTGGCACGGGGCCAACACCAAGGCCGTCGTACATCAGACGTCGGATATAGGGGTCATAGTTTTTCCCCTGCAAATGCAACTCGACATCTACTTTCATCCGCGGTGGGAGTGGATGCGTATAATTCGGGGTAATCTCCTTCATCTTTTGGTCAATCAAGAAATCGTCCCAGACAGAATGCAGGTCTAAAAATACACCGCCATGATAATCAATGAAATTGAGCCCGTGGTATTTGTGATACAACATACTGGTTAATTCTCCGCCAAATGTGACCTTCACCGCATTTCCACCGATTTGTCTTCCCGAGAGATGTAAGGGTTGATGCATGTCCCCGAGGAAATGGATAAGGAACTTCAATGCCTCCTCAGCTCGACCAGACGAATCCCTGCTAAAGTTGTGATCCCGTAGGATTGTCGTCGTATTTCGTACACCCGACACAACGTTAAGTTTGCTGTTCCAACCTTTAGGACCTGGGAAGTTGCATGTGTTGGGCGGGTAATCGTCCACGGCGCCGATAAAGTGGAGTTGCTTGCTGAACCTGTAATGAGGTTGTGTTTTGATCTCATCCGCCCAAGTGGCGACGTTGGCTAGGTGACACGGCGGAATCGATCCGGAGGAGAGGGAGTTGGGAGAGAGGATTGCGCACGCTCCGTGAAGGGCAGAGGGGTGCAAGTACATTTGGGCGATAGTGGCGACGATTTCGTGGCCCTCCGTGCCCCACCCATAGCAAGACTGGATTTCATTCACAAGAAGGAAGGAAATAAGGGCGATGCGGCCTTGGATCTTGAGTCTCATGACGTCGTTAAAGCGTCTGTATGAGTTGTGAGTCGCAAGATGAGCAAGCGTGTCAATGAGCATGAAGCCGCGTACCGTTGAAGACCACAGCGAGACGGATGGATGGATGGCAAGAGAGGGGAAGTTGACAAAGGAAAGGGGCGTACCCTGGCCTACTTATCTTGAGCTCCGAGGAGTTTTTAGGTTGCTTAGACTAGGAACAACAGGAGGTCGGCGCTTTGAGCGGCAAGACAAATTCACACTAGAAAGGCTGCAATGACGGGAGGAATGGAAAACGAGTAAGACGAGGGTTGCGCAAAGGCGTCACTGTAATAGATCAGTCAGTGACCACTCTCGATAAGACGTCGAATCCGGATTGTAGTTGGTGAGGATGCAGGTGACGATACGGAGGACGGGGATGTTCAGCCGCGGGTATTGTTAGACTGGCATTATATCGATGCCGACCCGGACGCTTTCTGTGCGCAACACAAGCCAGATACGGTGTTTCATAGGAGATTGTTGCAGGGATGGCATTCGCGTGTCTGTGTCTGTGAAGATGCGGGATGTATTCCGATTCCTGGCTTCAGAATCGGGTTCTATTGACGGCGGGTTTTTTTGACAGTTCGCGACACGGTATACTACATATGGATTGTGCACGTGCTTTTTCACATTCCGCACTGCCTTCATTGGTGCGCGTGATGCCGATTTTCCTGTTCCGAAGTGGGCGCGTGATTAGTGGCGTGTGAAACCTTCTCCAAATGGTATCTGGTTTGTCTTTATGCTTACGATGGGATCCACTGTGGAGTAAATGTCGTCATTTTTCTCGTAAGAGTCTTCTCGTAAAAAGACTATTGCTTCGATCGTTCCCGATCCCTTCTGGGCCTTTTCCCCCGACTCATCGCTGGACTGCCCAACTTATACCCTTTGTGTTGTGATGTGGGGCCGCTTCTTCCTTTGGTGTATACCTTACACCCCATGTTTATCGCTGTCTTATGTGTCTTTCTCGTCCGTTGTTGTTTGTGTGCTTGAGCGATTGCGTTCCGAGCCATGTAGAAATGTATGCCAGGGTCATGTTTGAGTAAGTCTGTTGAATCCGAGCATGGGCTTTTCTGATGACGACTTTTGTTTCAGCCTTGCTGCCTGCTACATTGCAACGATCTGACTTATTGCGCCCTTCGGTAGAGATCTTTTCTTCTGCTTTCTCTCTCCAGAGATAGTCCTATAAATTACAATCACGCACTAACTTGCGTCTTTTGCTTTCTAGATATATACCATTGTATAATGTATAATATCAATAATCTGTACAGAGTGTTCATGTTATCATATCATCATATACTTGTATACGTACTTTAACTGTTTATAATTGATACTCGATATATGATCCATTCTATATGTGCCCTGCCAGGAATCGGTTTGGCGTGCGTCGCGCAGCGCCGGTCTTCAAGTATGAACAAGGGACACGACGAATTCCGTTCGCTTGGCCCGTCCCTGCCAGGAACTCCAAACATAGCCTTCTCTCGGCCCGAACCGAAGGTGGGTCTACAAAGGCCTAGGCCATATCCTCGATCCAATGGTGGGATAGAATTTAGTGTGCCGCACCTGCTTCTTTCAAAGGAACAGGGACTGGATACAAAGATATCTAGAATTATAATACAGTAACATTTGCCTCCCCGAATCCTTTCTCTGTATCTCTCGAACTGCTGGTGGAACTGGTCTCATCACGCCCATTACGTTCAATGCCGCCAACAACAGAGCTCGTGTAAGTCTCCATCTGCAGGGTACACAGCCAGAGATCATGTATCCATTCGACCAAAAACGAAGTTTGACAGGACTCACATCAACTCGTATGCCGATCACGGGAGCGACAGGTGATGATACCAGCCCTCGTGGATCGTTGCTTGAAGCCCATGGTGCACATCGTAGGGATCTAGATGGTTGTTGAGGACCACTACCTGTGACACTGAGCGGCATTGTTACATTAAGATCTAGAGCCATACACTGCAACATACTAGACTGTAGGTCCCGACGAAGTTGTCGTAAAGGTGCTCAGCCTCCGCACCGCTCGGGAGGCGACGGTCTGGAGTAATTTACGAAAGGTGAGTATTAGTATGGGAAGTGAAAAGAAGAAACACAAACATACCGTATTGATTGTGGCAGCGGGTCCGATGAAAATGAAATTCATGATTGTGTTCAGGTTGAGGAGTGCCAGGACTGCAAGAGGGATGCTCAAGACAAAACTGATAGAGATTCCTGTCAGGACGTCAAGGCAAGGGGTGACGAAGAACAATACGTACGCGACGACGAAGTATACAAGACCGTCCTTGAACATCAATTGCGGAACTGAGTACGATCGTTTCGGAAGGACTTTCCACGCGCAAAGAACCAATGCAATGAGATCCATGCAAGTCGAGAAGATAATCGCACTAGCAAAGAAGCTGCGCGAGGTCTTCACCAGGATGCATCTCCCTTCGACCGGATCCCAATGGGCATACATCACAACAGCTTCATAAAAGAACGTCAGCGGTAGAATGGGAGGGTGGTAAATACAAGATTACATCCACCTCCGACACCCCAGAGAATGACGATCATGATGCACAGTGGTACCACGCAATACAAATTCATCGACCATACAACCATTCTAGAGAACAGGTCGTAGCCGTAATGTCAGATGCCTTTCTTTCCATGAGACCAGCGGAACGTACGCGCGTATGGCTAAATTGAGGGTAGCAAAGGAGAATGAAAGCATTATGCTCACCTACAGTCGCTCAGTAAGCCAATGAATCAGTACAGAACATGGGTTATCACTCACTCCAATGACTCTCAAATAGGCTTGACAGTTGATCTCCCTGGAACCGCAGGACGCCTGAGTAAATGTTATCACATTCTAAGAAAGCCCATACCGTCCGATGTCTACCCATATAAGCCTTTAAAGTATAATCAGAATGGAGTCTGACCTCAGGATCGCTGAACCAAAGTCTTACAAGGAAATGATCATAAATAACGCCGAATACCTCCCAATAAAATAAGGAATCTTCGGATTGAATGGGTTACTTGTTCCTCAAAGCGCAATGACGAATAGTGACGTACCATTGGCCATGTAAACTTCCTACGGCCTCTCAAAAAGCTCCATTCAAAGTCGAGAGACGTCAGAAATTCCCAGCTTTTGTACTTTGTCGTCAGTATATGCAGCGATCGTGAATCGTACTCATCCTTACAAATAAAATCCAGCAAAGACATGAATGAGCTTGAGAAGCGCAACTACTCATTTTATCAGCACAAGCCTCAAGAATATCAGTGGACGAACTCTACCTGCATTGGCGGCTCTTTGTTCAGGGGAGGTCCAATTCACCATAGCTAAGAGTCGGGTAAAGAGGGTGGGTGAAATGGGGCGTTTTAGATGCACGGCATATTTCAGGAGCTAGAGATCATGAATAGACCCACAGACAACGAATCATCTCGTTGGGAAATAGTAATCAAAGCTTCGCAAAAGGGTTCTGAATAAACGAATACACCCATCGGATGATGATGCGATAACGCCCCCGTACGCCAGAAACACATCGCATTCTCCCAGGGGTGACTGTGCAAATACCAACACTGTCAGTCCTCGATCTATCAATCAAAACGCTTGCTAGAGCATTATGGTACTTACTGAACACAAAGGCGGCGTAACGGTTCGTGCATATACAGTTCACCTCCGGGACTAAGCAAAATATACCTTGTGCAACGTTGAGCTCTGTAGAAGGATGCCCATAACCACAGGCAGAATTGGACTCTGCGAGCGTTAGAGCCAAACGCCAATGTCGGTATACCTGCCAACAATGGATAGATGGGTCTGCCATGGTCGCCCGAACTACATCGGGGTTGCTGCCAACAAGATGAGCGTCAAATCGACGCGTACACTGCTGTGAAAAAGAGCATTTTAATCACAGTTTCAATGATCCAACTGGCTTCCTCGACGTCCTGGCATTTGAAGTTGTGAGAGTGTTATGGTAAGCGACTACGTTTTCAGAAAGAGTCATTCCGAGTATGGCAGAGTCATCACGTGAGGACGAGGTTGATACTTCCTCTTTCCCTGGGCTGTCCTCCTCTCGAACGCGATCATCTTGCAGTGACAGTCAAAAATTTCATCACTGTAACGCCGGAGTGGGTTTCGTCAACACACCTGGACCACATTGCATCCTCCATTCCCACATGTCAAGGAAGCGGATTAGATCTGCTGACGAACATCAAGGGGCCCCAATGAAGCTGACCATTGATAGGTGTGTTATTGGTCAACTCCTCTCGAGCCCTGTACAAGTTAATCCTCATGAGAGAAGGCATTACACACCCGCATCCAGCTGAGGTGCTGGATTCACTCCAACACGTGCAAATCCAATTACCAAAAGAAGTCCTCCCTTCATAGCATTTGCATGAGTTAGGCCGTTCCCGAGGCCGATACATTGATCATTGAATGATGCGACACAAGTAGTACTAGCTGTGTGGGCCATGAATGAGCGATGCGATCAGCACTACCAAGCGCGGCCAGGTCCTGACTCACCCGGTTGGTCGTACAAATCCCCCCTGTCGACTTTCAATCCAAAACCGATAGCAGGAATTCCTACCCAACGCCTTCAACTTTTTCGAACAGAACAGTCGGTACACCTATATATGATCAGCTTCTCAACCTACCACAATGACAAAACGAGGCTTTGTGACTTCAGTGAAGCACTCCCAACCACATGCCGCGCATCGAGAAAAAGCACAAAAATACATTCCTTCCAAAGATAAAAACACACACGAAGACTTGACGTCAGCAAGATCAAAGCGAAGAAAGTAACACATCCATCAGGGCACAGGATCGTGTGTAAGATCAATCGTCTGTCCCTTCTCAGCTTCTTCCAACCCGGCATACTTCGTATACTGACCATACCGATCCTGGCGTATACTATCCTCCCCGATAGATCCTGTGAACGTATCCATCTAAACAAACACACCGATTGATCCCTCCGTTTCACACAACATAAACGATGAGACCGAAAACGCACCTCGACATGAATACCAGTCACAGGCACCCTTGGAGGAGACCGTACCCGTGTTCTATCAGCTCGAATGCCGACTGAAGCGTGGGAGGTTTTTGACGTATTAGATTGAGGTGGGCCATTACTGTCTGTTACACTGCGGATACGAGCCCGCTATCAGCCATGCGAAGACACACTAGGGTGGAACGCCGGAACGTACTATACAGCAGGAGAAGTAGCAGAAAAATTGCTGAGCCTGCGAACGGCGCGGGAAGCAACAGTCTGGAACAAAAGGACAAGACATGACAGGGATGAATGCGACTTAAGTCCAAACATCTTACAGCATACGTCAAGAAGAAAGAACGTACAGTGGCGATGGTCGCTGCAGGACCAACAAAAATGAGGTCTATTATAGGGTTCAGATTCAATATAGCCAGTACGGCAAGCGGGACGTTCAGAAGGAAGCTTGAGAATGTCAATTAACCTCTGTGGGAACGAGGGAAAAAGAGAAGATCTCTTACGCAGCAAGGAAGTACACCAGGCCGTCATTGAATAAGAGTTCCATCAGGTGGGAATTTGAGCGTTTTGGAAGAAGTTTCCACGCGCAGAGGGCCAAGACAACAAAATCCATAATGGTTGAGTAGACGATAGCAGCAGCGAAGAATGTGTGTCGGATTTCAAGAGCGGCACATGCGCCTGCGGGACTCCATTGGGCCTTGATCATAACGGCTGCATGGTGGCAGGATGAACGATGTGCAGAGGTGGAGGACAAGTGACGTACCGGCACCCCCTAGACCCCAATGAATCGCGATCATGATGCATAGAGGTATGACACAATACATGTTCATTGACCAGACCACCATTCTATGGAGCGAAGTCAGAATTGAGGGTCAACTCGGAAGCTACGTGAGTACGAGGACTTACGCTCGAATGGCGAGATTCACGCTCGCAAGCCCAAATGCGAATAGTATACCCACCTAAGAATGCGGATTGAGAGGACTGCAAGAGGACAAGATACGGATCACTCACAGCAATCGATGTGAATAGGGCTTGACAGTCGATTGGTCTGGAATACTTGGTCATCGGAGGAAGCCAACTGACGATAAGGAAACTCATACCTCCCGATATCGACCGATACAAGGCTTTCCGTGTGGTTAGTCAGGAACATTCCTGTTTGTGATAACATAGAACTTACAGGGCTATGGCGATGAACAGCGCTGCATACCTCCCAACGAAATAGGGTATCTTAGAATGCATGCGTCAAGACGCATCTCGTGTGATGCTGGTACTGTGGACATACCATCGGCCAAGTGAACTTCCTCTGGCGGGAGAGGAAGCTCCATTCAAAGTCGAGAGAGGTCAGGTACTCCCAGCTTAATAGAAGTCAGGACACACGGTTCAACGGCTTCAATGGCTCGGAGCTCACAAGTAGAATCCCGCAAAGACATGGGCGATCTTGACAAACGAGACTGAATGAGACCCGTCAGGCCCCAGTCCAGAAAAGAGAGAACGAAAAGGGCTCACCTTCATTCTGAGCAATCTGCTCGGGCGAGGACCAGTCAACCATAATGGGGATCAGGGAATTGAAGAGCCCGAATGGACCAGCCCATCTTTATGCAGCCCTCGGGCTTGCGTGCAAGAGAATCCCTGCACGGCCTGTAACACCCACTTATCACCGAAAATACCGGAGTCGTATTGTGGTGTTCCACCATCTGATCCCTGAGAACACATGTCCAGTACGTCAGATGCGTGGAATGTCGACACAACCTTGGAAATGAAAGGGGGTAGTCGGTATGTCCGTCTTATGGAACAAATCGTGAGAGGACAGCCGGTGGCTGGGGTCCAGATGTTATCGAGCAGGAGACATAGAGCCAAATGGGAAAGGTAGGGACCGAGAGATGAATGGAACGTATAGCCTTGGCACGAAAATGGTATTCCTAAGGAGACGCAATCCGGAAAGGAAGGGTGGGTTAGTAGGATGTATGTATATGTGCGGTCTGTCGCGTACTGGCAAGAGGTTGTCAGAAATCCTCACAGTGGCTTGCAAAATGAGGCCTCTGTTCGAACTTGTTGATGCTGAATCACATCCCGCCGGGAAATGGTGGTCAATCGTGTTTGTCAGGGAATTCCGAGTCCACCACCATCGTGGCACAGCACAGACCTGGGGTTGCGGCGATTGCCCGAGCAAGTGAGTACGCCGAACCGAGCAGCCCAAAAATAGCACCGACAGCCACTTTTCGGTAATGCCGCCTCGGATCCCGTCCGGATTTCCTCTGGTTATGGATGTTGGCTTCCCAGGAGGCCTGCCCAACGACTCGTGGTCAACGATCCGCCCTTCCTCGATAAGGGGCTGTCCAATATACGGAATCAAGGTAATTGTTCCAACGTGTCGTCGAAGTCCTCTGCACATGTTTCATATCCCAATAGATCAAACTCAACCGCGCATCCATAACTCTGCAGTGCAAAACCTGGAGGTTACCCTCACATTTCCAATCAACTCAAGAACCAGCGTGATGGGAGTTGTTGGTACACACTCCACTTTATTAAAATCACCGTGAAAACTTAACGTTGCCCAACTTTGTATCCTACACTACGAGATAAATTAACAAGTCCGAGTGAAATGTCGTCAAGATCGTGAGTTCATGAAACGTGCGCCCCTCCAAATTCTTTGGTTGTATTCCACCTCTTGCTCTTGTTACCTCGTCAGACCAGCTTCAGCGGCTTCAAGGTTTGGCGACTTCGGAGGGGTAGAAATATCAATTACATCAGACATGTCGGATCTCGACTGTGTAATAGTGTCCATCTAATTCCGATGGAAGAGGTTTCAGTGCAAAGTTCAACCGACATTGATCAGAGGACCGCCACCTGGATATGAATTTGACGAATCGGGACCAAGGTAGATGGTTGTATGGCCTTCATCCCTACACCTGGATTCGTGGTACTCCGCCCATCCTTCAGAGGGTTTGGGATCGTATCCGTGACGCTGTTAAAATTGTAGTTGAGTCAACGATCTCTAGTACGAATCAGACATACTCACAACACAGCAGGAGCGGTCAACGCAAAGTTGTTCAAACGTCGGAAGGCTCGCGAAGCCACAGTCTATATTACCCCGGTAAGCTCTATTCGAACACGAATGGCGCGACTACTCACTGTAGAGATGATTGCTGCTGGCCCTATGAATATGATATCCAATACCGGGTTCAAGTTCAACAACGCCAGAACAGCCAACGGTACATTCATCGCAAAACTGTCGAAGAGGTCAGTGTCAACAACTCGGACATGTATCATATCGAAATACGAACACGACGAGGAAGTATATCAACCCGTCCTTGAACAAGAGTTCCATTAATTGCGATCGTTTTCGTCTTGGGAGTAGTTTCCAGCCACCAAGAACGAGGACGACAAAGTCGACGCAAGTAGAATATACTATCGCCGCAGCAAAGAACGCGGGTTGTGATCTCGACGGGACGCAACCTTTCCCTGGGACCCATTCACCCCTGATTGCGACAGCTGTGTATGAGAGTCAGATAAAGCGCTGGTAGCGAGGATAAATCATACCCGGTCCACCAAGTCCCCAATGTATCGCGATTAGAATACAGAGTGGCACAACACAGTACCAGCTCATTGACCACACGACCATGCTAAATGCGGCGATCGTTCAGAATGAATCGTCTGGGAACGAGGGGGACGTACACCCTGAGTGCGAGATTGATGCTCGCAAAACCGAAGGTAAAGAGTACGCTGATCTGGATTGAGGCTAAGTCGCCGCTGGCAACCATGAGAATATGACTACATACTGCGAAGGTGATGAACAACGATTGACAGTCCACTTCGCTGAAGGGATGGTCATGTGAGCACGCCACTAAGATTGAAGAGGTATGTACTCACTTCGTGGTATCGACTGAGATCAGGCTAATGTTTCTTAGATCGTGGTATCGAGGATGGGTAAAAATAGAACATACAAAGAAATCACGAGTAAGAGGGCCGAGTATCTTCCAATGAAATAGGGAATCTGCAATGTAATAAAGTAGTGAGCGACGAGTACCGCACCATGATAGGATGACGTACCATCGGCCAATGGAACTTTTTCTCCCTCCTCAACAAACTCCACTCGAAATCAAGGGAGATCAGAAACTCCCAACTGAGGGCGATCGGTTAGACAGATCCTGGAACATGTTGTGAGAAAAACATACAAATAAAACCCTGCGAAACAATGCATCATCTTGACATACGAGACTGGAACTCAATCAGATTACGGATTGGCGAATCGACGAGAAGGGCCACGTACCTTGATCCTGAGCAATCCTCTCATCCGAGTTCCAATCCACCATCGTCGCAATTCGTAGGGATCAACAGAGAATCAAAAGAAGTGGGGGTGCAAATGCCAACCAAGACTACTACGACCCTCCTATATCTACGCCTCTGAGGCGCTGCATCTGGAAGGATTCCATGGGGATCATGTCCCCGAGGCAAGCGTGCATTCACCAAAATGACAGCCTTCCCAATAACCCGATGAAGCAATGTGGAGGGTTCTGCCAGAATCCGATTCACCCGGACATGAACAAGTGTGAGAAGACATCAAGGAGTTTTTTCAGTTCTGTCGAGGGGATGGGTCCTCGTGGACAGCGATCAAAGCTTGTTTCACCGAACCCCACATGACGTCTTGGCATCGAGTTTACTGAGTAAAAGTGAGCTGTTTCTTGGACTCGAGGATGGGCGATATGAAGAGAAGGAGAGTCAATGATGGGTTCATTCGTCTGGAAATCTGAATTTCAAGTATTGGAGAGCGCTTGATGTCGACTGCTTTTGGGCTGTGTCTGGCGCATCAAAGTTGAACGGTGTTGAGAAACTCGCGACACCATGAATCGAGGACGTCGTTACTTCATTGCAGATGAAACCAGAGCGTGAACAGCGTCGCTGTAGGGGGTCTAGCTGTCTGGGCCATTCTATTGTCTGTACTCTCCTTGGCATTCGGAAGTCAATGGTGACCGTTGACGATGAGCTCTTGCGAAAATCAGGTAGTATTAATGA
Organism: Meripilus lineatus; assembly: GCA_027627245.1. Taxonomy (NCBI): domain Eukaryota; kingdom Fungi; phylum Basidiomycota; class Agaricomycetes; order Polyporales; family Meripilaceae; genus Meripilus; species Meripilus lineatus. The sequence goes on along the minus strand of JANAWD010000157.1, from coordinate 21,998 downwards.
TGGCAGATGCACACACGATCCTCTGGCAAAACACGAATTTGGGATCTTTCAGAAATTCAAAAGTGACGACGAGGCGAGCAATTCCCAGAGCAAGAAATCACATACTGTATGACCCGACCAAAGTCGGGCTTGACGATTATTCTCTGTTGATTCTCTGAGCTGATAACTTGAGTAGGAGTGACCACGCGAGAGGGAATCGGCACTTCCAAGCTGAAAGCAGTTGCTATGTGCAGGTAGGAGCAGAATGTAGTATGTACATTGTACAGTATCCTACTAAGTGGACCAGACATCGCGTCGAGAATGCGACCAAACAAGCACCAAACGCGCCACCGACAGCCAATAAGGCGCGGCCATCATAGACCTTGCCACCTCGTCATCTCGGCCGATCTCAGCAAGAGCATCAGCCACGTATTGATCCAGCGTATCTACTACTTTGTCTCTCTGACTCCGAGTCCATCTCAGGATCCCCGTCTGCAAGTTTGCGAACAATCGGTAGTGCTTCTTCTAGTGAACTCAATGCTGAATCGTGCTGGGAACAGGCTGAAAGTCGCACTGCGAAAGCGCGGAGAGCTTTTACCAAAGTGGGGTCGTATTGTTTAGGTGAATGGCTCCGAGGCTTCAGAGCTTTTCCACCGATTCCTGGCTCGCGGGACATGCGGCATCCGTCTCTCCAACATTTGAGAGGACTAGAGAAAGGGTATCGAGACGATCAGGTAGATCCTCATGGAAGGACCCCGATTGACCATTGTCATGAGAGCGGAGCATGTCTGCACCCTCTCGTGTGAGCACAAGTGCCTCCTCGTGACGACCGCAATGGGTGAGAGCCTCCGATACCAAGTTCAGAGCCTGGCTATACAAACGATCATACAAAGCTGCGTCCCTTTTCATGAGGTCCCGGCAAATCTCTAATGCCTCCTGATCATACTTTAGAGCATTTTCGTACGACCCAAGGCTGCAGAAATCCGCGCTAACAGTGTGAAGAGCACTCGCAAGATCAGGATTGAACTGTGTTGGATCCTGCCTGGCAAGCTCCTGTAGGATTCCGAGGGCCTCTCTGTGGCTTCGAAGAGCCTCGTCATGACGACCGAGGTCTGAGAAAATGCTGCCGATATTGTTGAGGGATGTTGCAAGGTCAGGATTGAACATCTCTGCGTCCTCTGCGGCAAGTCCTCGGTTGATCTTCAGGGCTTCCTCGTGATGCTTCAGGGCCTCTTCATAACGTCGCAGCTGAGAATAAGAGGTGCCCATGTTGTGGAGTGATAATGCAAGGTCAGGATCGTATCTCGTTGAATCCTCTTTGACGAGCCCTCGTTTGATCTCCAGAGCCTCCTGACCATATTTCAGGGCCTCTCCATGACGTCCAAGATTGGAAAGAGCGCAGCTTGTGTCATTGAGTGATGATGCAAGGTCAGGATTGAACGTCACTGGATCCTCTGCAGCAAGCCCTCGCCTGATCTGCAGGGCTTCCTGCCTCATGCTCCAGGGCTCCCTCGTAACGCTTCGCAGGTTAGAATGGAGCCGCCTATGGTTGTAGTGTGGATAGTGCAAGGTCAGGATTGTTTCTCGCTGGATCCTCTTGTGGCAAGCCTTCGCTCTGATCTCCAGAGCCTCCTGGTCATGTTTCAGGGCCTCCTCGTGCCGTCCCAATTTGGAAAGAACATGGCTTGTGTCATTCAGAGACGATGCAAGGACACGATTGAACCTCACTGGGTCCTCTGCGGCAAGCCCTCGCCTGATCTGCAGGGATTCCTGCTCATGCTTCAGGGCCTCCTCGTAACGTCGCAGCTTCGAACAAGAGCCACCTATGTTGTAGAGTGATAATGCAACGTCAGGATTGTACCTCGCTGGGTCCTCTTTGGCGAGCCTTCGGTAGATCTCCAGAGCCTCCTGTTCATATTTCAGGGATTCCTCATGACGATCCAGGAGAGAAAGGGCGTGGCCTGAGTTATTGAGAGATACCGAAAGAAGGCCGTATTTCGCCTTGTCTACCAATACAACCTCCCGTAATACTTTCACGACACTAATCTCGATTTGTGCTACTTCCTCTTGCGCATTTCCTCCATTCATTTTGTCAGAAAGTCGTTCCAGGGATTGTAGAACTCCAGCTCTCCATGTCCCTGAAATGATATTTCAATGCGGAAGCTTCACATACAGGCAAAGGAGTCTCGTACCGATATAATTCTGAGTGCTGCGACAACAAACTGTACCCTCGATGTGTGCAACACTCATTGCCAGTTCGGTTGGGATTTGTCGACGGTGGCATGGTGCTCCGTTAGCATAGATCTGAATCTCCGTTGGATGATTCATCTTCACAACATGCGATAGCTGTGAAGCAATCGTTCTGGGACTGGACGTTGGATCTGGCTGAGCGAAATTCAGGTCCAATCGCTCGAGGTGTTCGAATTTGAACTCGGACTCGGAAAGAAGCACGTCCAGGAGGTCCAAGTCCAGAGTTACTTGCTCGTCTCGTCCGATTTCAACCCAAACTACATGATCTCCGAAGGGCGGCGCCCCATAATCGGAGAAGTGGAATCGAGTGTATGTGACGTGCTTGGTAGATGTGATGCCCTCGATACAGCATTCTAGATACCCTGTTTTGGCGTGGAATTAATGAAACATTTTACGAAGATGTTGGAAAAGACGGTACGTACACGTGTTCGACCCTTCTGATTTACCCCATTCCCAACAAATCGAACCCACAGTGGACTCACTTGGATTCAACACGAATTTAGTGAGTTCGACCACCGGAACGACGTCTGATCCGGATAATGGTGGATGGCATTCGCTTGCGTATGTGGGAACTCGCATTTGATTTCCTTGGGGCGCTTTCGCCCAGAAGAAAGGTGCGATGAAGTTTGAAGGAGAGTCGGCGATACTGAATTGGGATAACTTCCATGAAGTCGCTCTGAAAAGAGGCCGGAATTGTGAACTCTCGGCTTTTGTCCACGAGACGGTTCGAAAAACGGCCGACTCGAGCCCAGGAAGAGCTAAGCATTCTGCGTAACACATCGAGTGAATCAACGACGAATCCATGTAGATGGATAAGACGTATTGAATGGAACTGGGAAAGGTTCATGTATAGGGAAGAGTGATAACAAGGGGCTGGGTTCTTCGAATTATGTACACCAAAGATGAAGAGTAGTTCAAGCTGTGGGAGTTGTTTGGGGGCATGCAAGATAGCAGGAGATACGCGCTCGCCGGGAATGATATCGTGCACGCTCAAGATGCGAACTTCGGAACGAAGAGACCCATCCTTTCGAAAAGTGGTCTCTAATAATTGATATTGAGCCTTCTCCGATATCTCAATTTGGTGGTATAATCCCTTCTTGGAACATTGATACCATTCACGACACACCAGAGCACATTGTGCGAGAGTGTCGGCATCGGGCCACTCGCCAGGATGGTGGAGGGATTCGATAATAAGCGGGTGAACATCGTATGGTAGTCGTGGGCGCGAAAAGGGTGAGGATGGATTCAGATGGGACCTAATAGACAGTAAACGGATTTCAGCAACGAGGAAGTTCAAACACGTTATGAATGATACCGACTCTGGTCGACCATCGGGCATTGAAGCCATATCCGATACTTGGCTATAACTGTGGCTCAAGAAGTGGGGCGTAACCAGGTGCCCGTTTTGTTCGAGGAATCCGAAGGATATGTATCTAAGAAGATGTCTCGTATCAATGCGAGTGGAGAATGAAGTGTTGGACGAGGGGCATGAAGGCCGGACGAGTGAGGATACGACTGGGATACTGTCCGAGCCTGCAACTGCCCAAACGCTGTGTGAGAGAAAGAAAGGCACAAGGGACAAAAGTCTGAGCCGGCTATCGGCTGCTATCGGCTTTTGACGTTCTCTTTCTTCGTCGGGTCAGACACACGCTATGATCGACGAATTGGATGTAGTTTACATTGCACCCTGTCCTCTCACTTGTACTTTCTCACTCCATCATATCCGTATGGTCTTTCCTTGTGTGTTCATATATTCCAGGAATCGACGTAAATATTCCAACAAGACTGTAGCAAGGGTTCCACGGTTTTCAATATCCTATCCATAATCGCCAATGCCAGCAAAGAATCGTTGTACAGAATGTAGGACCGCACCGATCGCCGAGCATTCCCTCTGTGATCTATCGGTTGAGGGGTTCATCGGAGGCGATGGCATCTGGCACTACCTCTGTGAGTATGGCTTGTCTTGGTCGTATCCCCGCAACTTATCTCACTGTCAATATATGGATTGTATTCGCAGATTCGAGATCACATAGATAAAGTCCGTATGCGCTACATATGTTCCATCTCCCAAATCTATGAATAACTGGAATCGTGATACCGGAGTGAGTCTCCGGATCCACAAACCAAATATCCGTCAGTGACCCGTATGATCTTCACCGGGAGGACTCTGAATCCATCTGTGAGACGAATGAACCACGTATACATGCCGCCCTGCCAACGATTCAACGGTATTGGCTCATTCGCTGAATTGTGTCAGTGAAGAGAGTGCTCGGGACCTCCAACAACTGCGATGAGCAACACAGGGTATAACCTCCAGAAATATTGCTCGTAAATCAATGATAAATCTTTAAATAAATTTCTCAATTTCTTACCGTTTTATTACCCAGAAAGTCGGAAAGAAAAAAGGGATGAAAAAGGAAACACCTACCATATAAGGCAATTTTACTCAGACAATTTGAAGATTTATGTAAATTTTCCAAGCCATAAAAAGGTGATAACATTATAAAGTTAGTTCCGAGTTTTATTGCTGATTTATGGGCAATATTTTTGGAGGTTATACCCTGTGCAATGCCGTTCAGCGCCAATGAGATCTAAGAGGGCCTAGGCCCATCACCTTCTTGAGATTAAGTTCAGATTGGCTTGGAATACTCCGCCCACGTCATCGCTATTTCGGTCGCACATTTGTGTCTGCTGGCACTCATGAGCCTCCCATTTCCAAAACACATGCACATCTGGTATACCTTGGCCTTTTGCAGAGACCCTCAGACTCACATCTCGACACATCTCGACAATGGTCCTGGCCACTGGACACTCAAGTTCAACGTCACTAGAAGTCAGGCCCATGACCTGACGATCTCGCACGTATTGCCCTGATCGTGGTGCAACTCACAAGTCAAGCCCATCCACGGTTATTACCTTCATTGTGTGCTCTCAGAGATTGGATCGTCTGTATCGTGACCCCGTTCATTACATATGTTTTATAGCACAGTATTGGCGAGATACGAATTATGTGTCTTTGAGCAAGTCCACGAAAGAATGGAACACCGACGGTGCATCGTAATATTTAACAGCAATTCTGCGTGCCGACTGAGTCAGTTTCTGGCTCCTTTATGTATGACGGAATCCCTCACATGCCTATTCCACGGCGATTTTTTACTTAGACTATCATTTCGAAGCCTCAACATCTTGACCGGTGTCGGGTAATTGAGTCGCAGGACCAATTCCCGCCTTTCTTGTTGTCCTATTCAGCGCTCTCGATTCGAGGCACCCGATTTCTTGAGATCGGGCCACACCCATCTGACTTCCTTCACGTTCTTGCAGATTTTCTTATGCCGTGCCCAATCTTCCTTCTGGCATTCAGTACTACCGGTGCTCGACAAATCAGATGATTGAACCCTCATTCAAAACTCCAGATAACACGCACCTACAGTATCTTCAAACCAAGTCGTCAGCGTTGCCAAAATAAGTCGATTCAGCCAAGTTCTGGGGGTAGAAACACGTACCTCGTGAGTTTGCATCCCCCGCATTTACTCAAGATAGCTTCCCTCGCTGTCTCTGCCTTTGTGCACTTGGTGCAACTGCCAGCCATCGGCATCTCACCCTCGGAATTGAGCGGAACTCGTGGAACAGAGATGGCTTGCAATCCCTGGAGATGGGATATCAGATGTGTCTCCCATGCACGGCTTGCACAGGGCCCCGACTCCGTGGTACACAACAAATGCACCTACGTATACGCGTTGAATCACTAAATTAAACATGCTTATGATCCTAGAAGTTGAGGCTTACATAGACGACTGCTTTCGGAGGATTCAACTGTGGCCACGCCCCGACAATCTCGAATGCGTCCCTGGCGGGTTTGTCTGTCAAGTTTCATACACGATATCATTCTTCTGTACCACGTATATTGTATTGAATTGAAAATAGACTCACCACAGAAGGCACAGAACCACTTCTGCGAATGCTTCACGTCCTGATACAACCCGTCAATCACTGTGCACGACCAGTCTTTGAGTCTCTGGCGATCGCCGATGGTATCCTTCGGAAGTGGAGGCTGGAGATGTACCTCCGCTCTTCGTGAGTCGTATCCACGGAAGCGCGAATTATCTGTCGGGTCGTCTTCTGCTGATCCATAGACAACCACATTCAGCTCGAAGAAAGGGACCGACATGAGTATTTCACGATTAGGAAGTCGAGAAAAGATTAGGTTGGAGTTTCTTCTGGTTATCTATGGCAAGAGTTGGTAAAAGACAACAGCTAGTCGTTGAGAGGTGCGAGGCCTCCCGTTCAATTCCTTGACATCGTCTCGGTCGATACCGAGGATGCACAAATGCACTTCAAGTTGAATCGAGTTCAGAAATCGTCCGAAAATGGTGGTTCGGGCATTTTGGGAGGTCGCCGAGGGCCCAGATCCGGACGGAAGCACGGCAGAGCAGGACCCAGGTAGCGCGCGCGACTGCGGCGATCTCAAAGCGAAAAATTGGCCCTCTTTTCGCTCGGAGTCATCGCGAATTGTACCCCGAAGGACTGGATATCGACATTCGAGTCATGCCCCATTTTCTCGATAGGGTATGCGCCCGAGTCGCATGAGGATGCACGAACTTGTTATCCTGACCTACGAATGTGCGCACGATCTCTCTGAACCGCGATGAGAGTCATATCCCGGTATCGTATTCTGGACAAAATTGCGGTATGTGAATTCGATTCTCCCTCACAATGACCAGCCATCAAGAGGTGAGGCTCCTTTCGAGCCTCATGCTCGATGAAGCGTCATCGTTTTCCGAATATTCTGATGTAGCTCGTTCACGTAGTCGACATTTATCCAAGACTTACTGGACAGTCCAGTCACGTATTGAAACAGCCCTACCTCCTCCGTACATCTTCAAACTGTACAACTTCGCTGTAGGACCTGAAATGAATTGCCCTACTTCTCAAAGCATCATCCTGTGCATCACATTGTGCTGAAAATTTGGTATAAGAGCGTTGCGTCAAAATTGCGGTTTGCCTTCTACATCAGGTCGCTTCACGAAACTCAAAGCTTCGTACATAGAAATCATGACTGTGAGAAGAAGCGCATCTATTCCTTACATACGGAAGTGTACAATGTAAATTACGAACATGTATGAATGTTCGAACGCCAATCAAGTTGCATTAGGGTTACCATTGGGTGCCACCAACTTGATAATTGAGATGTATTCAGTCAGTGCCTGGTCCTTTGATACAAGCGCGATGATACGTACCTGATCTACAATACTCTAGCTTGAGGTTGGACCCTCGAGAATGGAGGCCTCCTCTCTCGCTTTGATGGATTCTTCTTCTCGCCGAAGCTTCGTCAGGATGTCGGCGTATCGATGCAGTGTCATCGCCAGTTGCTTATCATACTGAGCCGGCGTTTCCCCCGAAATTTCACGATAAATGGAGAGCGATTCTTCTAATACTCCCAATGCCTGATCGTACTGGTCGAGAGCCGAAAGGGGTGCAGCGAAGTTCTTGAGAATCTCTGCCAAGCGAGGTTTGTACTTTTGAGCATCAGTGGCTACGAGATTTCGATATCCCGCAACGGATTCCTGGCTTGCAGCACATGCTGCCTCTGTCTCTCCGACGCCCGTGAGAACAGTTGAAAGCGTAGCGAGGTACGAAGGGAAGTCCGAACTGAACGAACCTGGCTTGCTGAGTTCAAGGAAGCGAATTCCGTCAACGCACTCCTGGATAAGAGGCATGGCCTCTGTGTGGCGACCGAGAACTGCGAGATCCATCGCAATGCTATGAATAGATTCGTAATAAAATTCGCCAAATGTCGCTTGACCCTCTCCCAGGCCTCGCCTGATCTCTAAAATCTCCTGACAACTCTTCAAAGCCTCTTCACGACGCCCGAGATGTGAGAAATCAAAGACTATGCATATGAGAGAATCGATAACATCGGGAGCGAATTTGGCAGCATCCTCGTTCGCAAGCCTGCGCCTGATATCCAGGGCCTCCTGATCACTCTCGAGGGCGTCCTCGTGACGCCCGAGACGCGAGAAATGGACGCCAATACGGCGGAGAGAATCCGTAATACTGGGAGTGAATTTGGTTGGATCCTCTGCAGCAAGCCTTCGTCTGATCTCTAGTGCCTCCTGATCACTCTCAAGAGCCTCTTGATGGCGTCTGAGATGTGAGAGACCGGCACCCACGTAACAGAGGGAGTCGGCAACTTCGGGAAGGAATTTCGTAGGGTCCTTCTTAGCAAGCTCTCTTGTGATCTTGAGCGCCTCCTGGCTACTCTCAATAGCTTCCTGATGACGGCCAAGATATAAGAAAGCGTCGCGTATTCGATAGAGAGAACTCGTAACAGCAGGAGTGAACTTGGCAGGATCCTCTTTGGCAAGACCTCGTCGGATGTCTAGCGCCTCCTGGTCACTCCCAAGGGCGTCCTCATGCCGTCCAAGATTCCAGAAACTGATGCTCGTGTTTTGGAGAGAAACCGCAATGTCATGAGCATATTTGGAGAAATCTTCTTTGGCGAGCTCTCGTCTAATCTTGAGGGCCTCCTGATCACTTTCAAGAGCCTCCTGATAGCGCCCGAGCTTTAAGAAGTAGCGAGCCACATGACAAAGAGAAACTGGAACATCGGAAGCGAACTTGGCGGGATCCTTTTTGGCAAGGCCTCGTCTGATCTCTAGCACCTCCTGGCCAATCTTAAGAGCTTCCTCATGTTGTCCGAGGGTTGAGAGCTCGGAGCTGATGCAGCGGAGGGAATCTGCAACCGCGGGAATGAATCGGGTTGGATCCTCTTTGGCAAGCTCTCGTCTAATTTCTAGCGCCTCCTGGTCTCTCTGGAGAGCCTCCTGACAACGCCCAAGATTTGATAAATGAGCACCTATGTGGCGGAGAGAATCTGTAACAGAGGAAAGGAATATTTTGGGATCTCCTTTGGCCAGCTCTCGCCTGATCTCCAGAGCCTCCTGATCACTCTCAAGGGCATCCTGATGACGTCCGAGATGTGAGAAATCGGCACCCACGTAATAAAGAGAATCTGCAACGTCGGGAGTGAATCTAATGGGATTCTCTTTGGCAAGCTTTCGTCTGGCCTCTAGCGCCTCCTGATTACTGCTAAGAGCCTCCTCATGACGTCCAAGGTCCGAGGAATGGGCGGCCACGCGACAGAGGGAATGCGAAACCTCGGTTATGAATTTGGCAGGATCCGCTTTGGCAAGTCCCCGCACAATTTCGAGTGCCTCCAGGTCACTCTTCAAAGCCTCCTCAGAACGCCCGAGATTTGAGAAGTGGGCGCCTATGCGACGGAGGGAATATACGACAGATGGCAGGAATTCTGCAGGAGCCTCTTTGGCAAGCTCCCGCCTGATCTCCAGTTCCTCCTGATCACTCTCAAGGGCGTCTCCATGACGCCCGAGATTTGAGAAATCAATACCTATACAACAGAGGGAATCCGCAAGACTGGGGGTGAATGTGGCAGGATTCTCTTTGGCAAGACCTCGTCTGATTTCTACTGCCTCCTGATCACTTTGAAGCGCCTCCTGATAACGTCCGATTTTTGAGAAACGGGCACCTATGCAACGGAGGGTATTCGCGACATCCGGTACGAACTTTGCAGGGTTTTCTTTGGCAAGCTCTCGCCTGACCTCTAGGGCCTCTTGGTCACTCGCAAGGGCATCCTGATGGCGACAGAGATTCGAGAAGTCGATGGCTATGTGACTGAGGGAAGTCGCGACTGAGGTAAATTCTGTGGGGTTTTCTTTGGCAAGCCTTCGCCTGATCTTCAGCTCCTCCTGATCATGCTCGAGGGCCTCCTCATGGCGCCCGAGGTTGGAGAACACGACAGCAGTGCAACAAAGAGAATCTGCGACGTTGGAAGTGAAATTTGTGGGATCCTCAGCGGCAAACCCTCGTCTGATTCGTAGCGCCTCCTGAAGACTCTCAAGGGCCTCCTGGTGACGCCCGAGATTTGTAAGATCAATGCCGGTACAATGGAGTGAGTCTGAGAGATCAGGAGCGAATTGAGCAGGACCCTCGTGGGCAAGCCTTCGCCTTATCGCCAGCGCCTCCTGGTTACTCTCAAGAGCCTCTCCATGACGTCCGAGCTTCGAGAGGTCGGCACCAACACGACGGAGGGAATCTGCAACCTCAGGAGAGAATGCGATAGAATCCTTTCTGGCACGTCGTTGTCTGATCTCCAGCGCCTCCCGATCATTCTTGAGAGCCTCTTCACGATTTCCGATGTCTTGGAAGCGAATGGCGATTGACACCAGGGAATCCGCAAGTTGAAGAGCGAATTTGGAGGAATCCTCTTCGGCGAGATCTCGTCTGATCTCTAGTGCCTCCTGGTTACTCTTGAGAGCTTCATCGTGACGTTCAAGGTTTGAGAAATCATCTGCGATAAATTCGAGAAGATCTGCAACATCGGGGGTGTGCTCCTTAGGATTTGCCCTTGCAAGCCCCCTTCTGATCCCTAGGGCCTCCCGATGGTGCTCGAGAGCTGCCTCATGATCCCCGACAAGTGAGAGATAGACTCCCAGGAAATAGAGACGAGATGCGACCTCAGATGTGAATTTGGCTGGATCGCCTTCCGCAAGCTCTCGCATGATCTCTAGCATCTCCCGACCACTCTCAACGGCATCTTCGTAACGCTCAAGATTGAAGAAATCGAAGCTGACGGCTAAGAGAGAATCTGCAACATCGGGGGCGAATCGGCCAGGATCGTCCTTTACAAGCCCACGTCTGATTTCTAGCGCCTCCTGATCACTACAAAGGGCCTCCTGATGACGACCGAGATTTGAGAAATGAATGCCTATGCGACGAAGGGAATCTGCAACGTCGGGTATAAAGTTGGCAGGGTCCGTCACGGCAAATCCTCGTCTGATTTCTAATAGCTCTTGATCACTCTGGAGGGCTTCTTCATGGCGCCCTAGAGATGAAAGATCAAAACCTATGCAATCGAGGGAATCCACGACGTCAAAAGGGAGTTTGGAAGGGTCTCCGTCGGCAAGTCCTCGACTAATCTGTAGTGCCTCCTGATCGCTTTCAAGAGCGTCCTGATGGCGTCCAAGATTTGTGAAATCGCGGCCTACACAACGAAGAGAGTATGCGAAATCGGGAGTGAATTTGGTAGGGTTTTGTTTGACTAGCCCTCGCCTGATCTCCAAGGCCTCCATATCGTACTCGAGTGCTTTGGAATGATTTTCCAGCTTCGTGTAGGATCTGGAGAGATCACAAAGCATTGATACAAGCACCGTCTTTGCGATACCATCTCCCATACTTCGCATGATCCGTACAGCTGCCTGACCATTGCTAATTGCCTCATTCCACATCTCCAATCTACTACACCCAGCAGCAACCCTCGCGAGCATGCGGGATAAATCCAGTTTTGTGTCATCGTCATTGGCATCGACGATGGGGGTTTTGATCAACGTATGGATTTTGGATAAAACTTCCTGCGCTTGTGGGAGAAGAGAGAGATCCGAATATCGAAGAAAGAGGTTCCCATAAAGAAGGGTCAAGTTACTTGTATCATTTGCGGACATCGACTCGATTAGCTCCAATGCTTCAAGTGATTCCTTCAGCGCGTCGTCGTGGAGACCGATCCTAGCTAAGACGTTGGAGTATGTATTACGAGACAGCGCCAAGCTTTTCCGGATCGAGGTGGAGGTTGATTTGGACGACTTCAGGTTCTCGAGGATAGCAAGCGAGTCTTTGGAGGATAATAGGGCATCCTCCACCGAAACGTCCAAGAGACGATTGGAGAGGTTGGTGAGCGTGGATGCAAGCGCGAGCTGGATCCTCTGTTCGTCCACGATGCGAATGTGTTCGGGTGGGAAAACGGAATTCGGAGTTTCTGTGTCCTGGCTACTCATTAGGGATGTAAGGCGGGTGAGTGACTCGGCGAGGGCGAGCTTAAAGTAGGAATCAATTTCGCCAGAAACTTGATATCGCATCTCAACAGCTTCGTGTACAGCTTTGAGAGTACCTGGTGCCTCGGTGATGCATGCCATGATATGATTGCGATCCAGACGCAGTGCCTGAGTGTCCAGCATTGATTCCTGAGGAAGCAAACGTCTTGCTTCGTTCAAGTCGCCGTTAGATGAAGTATGGAAAGAACGGGAATAAAGTAGAGCGGAGACACAGAGCCGCCGATGAATAGCCTTCGCTCCAAAGGAAAGTGCGTTGACACCCACGTTCTGGAGAAATCGAAGATGTAGTTTTCCATCTGTGAACGAATCAGCAAAAACCGTAAGGAAGAACACGACATACATACAGCTCCTTGTTACAGCATATAGAGTCGGCATGATCCAATCGTGTTCTCCCTCGTCCATTTCGGTAACAAGTCGAAACAGGCCACATCGCTCCATAATTACGCGCCCCGCATCTGGGGTGTGTAAATCCGTCAGTAGTTCAATCCATGCTGTCCTTGACTGGACTCACCATGCGGAATAACTCTTTCCAAAAGTTTGCAGTACGACCCATCCTTCCTTTCGATAATTTGAGAGAAGACTTCGTGAATGTTTGGATCTGCCAGCAACTTCTTGACATTGTGGACTGAAAAAAAAGAATTTGATGCACTACAGATTAACGGTGCGCAAGGGATTCAGCGAATCACTGTCCTACCTGATGCAAAGATGAACTCCAATGCGCGAACATTTCCATTCTTATCGCTAGACCCGATACACTGTGATACGACAGTCTTGAGGTCGATGGTTTCAAACATGTTTGAGTCAACACAACGCGGAAGTGTTGCGATCCAATCCACAGACGTTCCCTTCTGGGTAGCGACTGAAGCGATTTTCCCCCAGCCCCCATCGATATCTAAGTATGCCGAGGGATGATAATTGGGGAGAAAGCAGACAGAGGGGTGAATGAATTGGTGGGGCCGAATGACTCGCCCTTTATACAAATGCGGGAACCTGTTTCAGAGAGGTCAACAAAATCCACGGCTGAAGGAACCGTGGACACGCACCAGGTCTTAGAAGTTGAGTCTTTGTATGTAAAGTGTTTGAACGGAAGGAGCTCAAGGACGTTCCACAACCCTTCGACTCGAATGGATTTTGGTGGCGTCTCCAGGTGTCCGAAATATCTCTGCGTAAGTTCCCGGGCTTCCAAATGATCTTTCAGCCGCAATCCGGCAAATTTGGCTTCCTGAACCATCCATCGTAGCGGAATCTTTGCACTTGTGAGCTGGAGATTTCGCTTGTTCCCGCCTCCACTATACAACCTGATCAGTCTCACGTTGTGAAAAAATAGGATACTACGAACATGTCAGCGTGGCCACCTATAAACCACATTTCCTTGACTCTCAGTCCCGCCTTCCCATGAGGCGCAGGTTCGTCCGGCCCAAGAGGGAACGAACTCCCTCCACATACGTATTCCGGTCGGAACTTGGCGCGTCGTTCATCGAGTGCGAGTGCATGACGGAAATAGCACATTCCTTTGAATTCGCTGGTACCCGGCATATTACGACCACCGGTGAGGCCGATTGATGCGACGGTGTCCCTGATGAAAGGTCAGGAAACTTTCGGAAGGATTCCTCAAAGTCTTACCATACTCCGACGAAATGCACGCTAACTTGCTCCCAAGAGAAAGTTTTCTTGTATTCGCTGTATATTCCGGTGTCTGCCTGCTTTCTGTAGAGATTGTATGCGCTTGAAAATCGCCAATTTTTAGTGCAGCTGTGACCACTGAATGGAAGAGACATACAAGGGAATCTGTTGAACATTCCCACGATGCAACAAACCAACCTGGGTTGTTAGAATGAGAGAGTGATCGCAGGCACCCAGAGGAATTAATCACGGACCTGGGCTATCATGGCGGCAAGTGTACGAGCCATGTAGGCTCCCCGAGAAAATCCTGGAGGGAAGCATCCATACCTGAGCATTCGTCAAGCGGTGAATGTAGCCGTGCACATACCAAACAGGTATATTCGGTCTCCTTCTTGATAATTATCCACGAGCCATGAGTATGCATCCAGTAACGTCATGTCGAATGATCTACAGAGAAAAAAGTTTGGATTTGGCAATCAAGACCAAAACCCAAAGTCGACGCATTAAGCAAATGCCATGTCAGCCGCATTCCGCCCTCTTTGCCATGCTTCGCCTATTATCCACTCAGAGGTTACTACACGAGTCCCTATCCCACTGGTATAGTACTTCCGTTGTATCTCGTCCTCCGTGAGGATAGAATACATCTCGACAACGTTAGTATTCTATCGTATTTGAATCAGCGGCAGTAAGGATCTGAATTCACAACAGGAGATACGAACGTGTTCTCCAAACTCATTTGATGTGCCATCGAAACAAATGACAACGTTTCGGCCATCGTCTTGATTTCCGCAGAACTCGCATCGGGGTTCGCTATCCGGCAACGTGAGGACTCAAGTCTCGGATAATCGGATGATAAAGGGAAAGAATCACCTTGAGGCGATGACAATGTCTTGATTTCCCCCTTCTCCTGCACTTTCTCGTTCTGGTTTATTGGGCGGAGAGGCTGGAACTTTCTGAAGATCGTGGTTGATGGCCTTGCCCGTGTGAGCTGACCCTTTCTGGAGATCGTGACTGATAGTGTTTTCCGCGTAGGCCAAATGTTTCTGAATATCATGACTGATGACTTTATCCGTGTAGGTCGATTTCTTCTGAGGGTCATCGTCAATGGCTTTCTCCGTGTCGGCTGGGTCGTTCTGAAGCTTATGGCTGACGACTTTTTCCATGTGGGGGAGGTGGGTGGTCAGAACAACGAGAAGCAGGGAGGACTGAACGTACACAAATCATACACGGCACATCAAGAGTTATTTAAAGGAACCTGGCCAGCACGGGACGCTCCATTGTTCTGATCGTATGAGTGGCCTTGATGTGCCATCGAATATAGTACGGAACGCCCCGCGGTGAGAATGCGCTTGGTTATCATGGAAGATTTAACAACAGCGCTCTGAATACGAATGCATGGGAAATGACATTCGTGTGCATAAACTAATAGATACTCACCTCCTGTGAAGAGCATAGCATTACAGTAAAACGAGACCATCGGATTGAGGAAGAGATGTCAGGAGCCTCATTATGAAGATAGCACCATCCAAGACGGTGATATCGTATTCAACGAGAGGCGAATTCGGGAAGAGAAAGCAGTAAGACGGCCAGCCGCCTTTGACATGAAGGAAGGTTCCCTGTTCGGAATACACTTCCCTGTTTGCCGTTGATGCAAGAAGATCATTAAAGGGACAGCAGTCGATATGCCGGAAGGACAGTGACTCCCGGCAAGTCGGCCAGAAGAATCATTGCAACGGTTCTAGGTGATGAATCTCCTGAAGGTCTGTCTGGACTTACCTATGTCTACGTTTGAGATTCAGTGAGTGATCATCGAACACGGATATTTCAACAGTTTGTGATAGGAAACATGAATAAGAATTGTCGTGTGCTAAGGAGTGTCGAATCTCGGCACCATCATTTGGACCGAGGAGTTTCCAAACGATGTCCATTGGGGTGCCATCGAACCGACGAGAAGAGGAAGGATGCCCGAGTCGAGAAAGATGAATTCCAGAGCGTTTGCAACTATAGGGAGTACATCACCGAGACATGTTCTTACAACCATGATCCGATTCCACAGTATCACGGATGTACTCGAAATCTTCGACTTCTACGGTAGCATCCAAACTTAAAGATACTAACTTCGTGACGCCAAGGGTGATTGCAAGGGCAGGGCAGAGCAGATTTCTGATATCCACTGCTTCGTGATCGATGGCCCTGGCGTGATCTCCGAGTTGGAGGGACGAGTGACATTGAATGAGTGAAGATGTCACTATCAGTGTTCACTGCGATTCAGTGAGATCAGTATGTCTCGAACTTCTGACACATTCTGGATAAAAGTAGTATAGCAAAATAAGCTCATTTGAACGCGGGAAACATAGTGGTGACGAAGTAGTTCGAAAATGGAAGAACGACAGAGGTTGGGTGAGAATACTTACATATAGCACCCCTTCACCTTCAAAACCTACAGTGAATGGTTGGTGCTTGAGGCCTGAGGGTTGGGATTTGAATGCAAGTTACAGTCAATCCGCTCATTCGGATACGACGATTTCATTTTGTGTGCCGGCGAAGATGAACAGTTCGAATGGGGTTTCAAGGACCAGAAGATAAACCAGGATTAGGATAATACATATCACAACGTATCCACAGGACCTCCTGACTCCTCTATGAGCGTTGGGAGGACGAAGAGAAGGTTTGCTTGGAAGGGTCACGGTGATGAGTTGGCGATGAGCCCTGGGAAAGAAATCGGGGATTCGTCTGGGTCGTTTGACCTCGGTCTTCTCGGCCCTCACCCAACACAGCACCACCACCTCTGGGCATCCTCAAACTCATGCACCGTGTTCAGGACTGCCATCAACAACGCTGAGATACGATGTGCTCATATGGTGCAAGACGTATATTGGATGTACACTGCTCGTAGATCCTAGTGCAGTCACCTCCCGTCACTTCTCGTAACTCTCGGGAGAGCCTGAGTGAATTTCTGCCTGCTTGGTAAGTTTAAGTCTTCCCTCCATGCTGCCTTGCTTTCTGACTTGTGATTCTTCAAAGAACTGTTGTTCAAAGATATCTTACTATCGAGAGTACAACGAAGTAGGCGGAACAGCGATAACTTGCAACTCGAGGTAAAGCGACTCCGTCCGTATCCCCTATGTGAATCTGACCGTTTTTGACGCCTTGGATGACCCACATCAGTGACCTCTGTAGCTGAGATAGACGGAGCGACTAATCGACAAATTGTACACCATCTCCAGCAACTAATGTCGACCTCAATGAAATGCACGATGCCATTCCTTGATCGCTTTCACAAGGAAAGCCATTCAAAAAGAAAAGAAAAAAAGACGATCCACAAGACTCACTGAGCCACATCTATGAGCTCTTCTCGTTTCGGATTCGGGTTCAACTTTCGGCCCCCTCTCAAACCGACACTCTTCTTGGATCGCCAGCGATATCTTCTCAGAGAGTATGAAATCGGTCGGTATGTAGTGGGGTAGGTGGAAGTTGGGCAATTATTCCAATGGTTGCGACAAGCGGCGCCCAGTTTTGTTCACGCGCACCCTTCGTATTAGCCAGGGTTTTGGTTCAGGCAGCCATTCGAGCAAAATTCAAAGTGGTATAATATAATTCTAAGCTGCGTAATCCTCGACCCATGGGAGTGATACCGTACGTAGTTTTGCAAGAGTCTTCATAATAAACGCCATTTTCCTGGAGTTCACCGCTGTTCCTCAATTGAGAGGGCCCAAAGCATGGCAGACAATTATGTGGTCGTCCATAGAATCAATATCCAAAGCGATCAATCTACGAAATTAGCGCGAGAGGGACAAGACCGGGAGCACCCGACAACGATACAAGATAGAAACTGTACGCAGAGAACATGTACCAGATGGCGTCTCTTATATGCAACTAGCGAGTACCTCCTCCATCTGCTCGATGTCGAGCGCGCAAAAAGATAGACATTGAGATATTGAACGCTTCGCTAATGGCGAGGCCACGTGTAAATCAAATCGAACATTGAATGAAGAGCAGTGAAGGCTGTTTGCACCCTGGGCACGACAGACGTCAGGAAACACGCACCAGATCTCCGATTCCTCGTTGCTATATCCTAACCCTCGTTCTCGCACTATTTCGGCGCCACGTGCGATTCAAGTTGACAGAGGATGGTGCCACACGGTACATGTAGACTGAGAACCTAGGTGAAAATTTGGGTTGAATGCACAACCCGTATTGACAAGTGTGAATATGACCTTTCACGCGCCGTCTACCGCACCCCATCGCATCTCATCTTCTAGGCGACAGTGACTTTGGATGTTCTATAAAAACGAATCTATGAGACGATCAAAAGGTGTAAGATACGAGGAGACCTGTCGATGAGTAGTGGCCTCGCTTACAGGTGCTGCCCGAGTCCGGTTAGGTTAGAACTCACGTCACCGAATGGGATTCAATGGCGTCGCCCCTCCCCTTGGCCTCGTTCTGGTCTTGGCCGATTGCTCTGTGCCTATCCTAGTGCCGGTTCGCGCTGAAAGAGTGAATGAGGGAGAGAAAATGCCCGCCGAAAGTTCGGAACAGGGACAAAGATGAGAAAGTATGGAAGGGTACGAATCCTGAAATTTGGGGTAGCCATTGAGGAGCGTAAGATGATGCTTGCTCAATAACGCGATGAGAATGGTATGACCCACCATATGCACCATAGGCAAAGCTCTCCTTCGAGTCGTGGAAATGGGGATTCGTTCACATCGGCGCGATAGGATCTAGAGAGACTGGTGTGCCGTACCGTAATCTGTGATGAGATGTAGACGTCGGTACGTCCACCTCGATCGTTATCTGGGGTGTCGAGTTCGAGGCCGAATTATGCTATGAATATTGACACGAGGGAAATTCGTGATCAAGCACAGCCGTCACATCCTCATATAAGCTGGAAGGTCACTCACAGTACCATGTATGCAATTGATTCCACTACAGACGCAACTCGACTTTGGCCCGACCCGCTCCTACGATCCTAGTTCTCCATCGGATTTGCCTTCGGCAGGCAGACGAAAGAAAGATTGGATCTTCCTGCTTTCGACCCGACTTTGTTGCGAGTGGAGTGCTGAAGAGCCTGTGCACCGCTATTATAACATGATTGCAAGATTACTTTGTGAATTCAAAGAGCCAGAGGGGGTACATGAGACTTGGGTGGAAACGTTGCGTAGATGAGAGCATGAAGTTGTGGTGCCTATGCTTTGGAAGTCGGAAGAATAATCGGGTCTTCATGTGAGGGTGGGTGGCGAGAATTGGCGGGTGAATAGACCGCGATCAGGCTGGTAGTTGAGAATGTCCAAACAAGGACAATCCACCGAGAAGAGTAAAAAATGTGTTAGGCTTCAGCAAAGTTTGAGTGGTGCCAATGAAGTTTCGGTCTATAGATATAGAGTGCGACAGAGTAATTATGAGAACCAGTACTTGTGGAGAGATATGGTGTAGAACTCTGAGCTAGAGGCAGCCAGTTTCCACGCAGGGCAGGAAGACGACTTGCACGTTGACAGATCAAGCGAGTGATGTCAGCGAAGGTTGAGAAGGAGGTGAGGTGAGTATGCCTATGGTATGGAATTCAAGGTGGTGGATGCAAGGACACTGTTGTTGATGAGGTCCTAAAAGTACCAGGAAGAACGCAGAAAGTGCACTGAGAACGGTATGAGAAGGCGGCTCCGATGTTTGCTAATGTTTGGAAGGCCGTCGACAGCCTGGACCTCGGTGGGCAAGTTCATGTCTTTTCGTCTCCGACAAATGCCATTGGCTCGATCTCACTCATCTTGTCTGTCCACAAACCGTCTACATTATTATTACTCCAGTGACAGCAGGTACTATGGTCAGTGCTTTAGTATGTATAAAATCTGGCTACTGACTGGGTTCTCTGTCAATGCAACGGTTGGTTTAGAGCCATGATCGTAACATTGGTAGGAGTCGAGACATTGATATGCCATCGACGCACAATCGCATCCCTCCTATATAGCAGTATATGCGCTCCGAAATTTGACATCTTGACCATCTACGAATCTGCGGTATATCTGGAACACACTATATCTGGACGTGACTGCAGCAGCGGGATTCCTGCGTTCGACAACGTTTTTGATACGGGCAGTGGACCCACTCCTCGATGTCTCCTTCACGTCATCCTTGTTGGCCATCAGAAAGGTGAGGCGTCATGATCTTTTCGACCTCACAGAAATGAAGTAGCACTAACCTCCGAACTTCCGGGGCATCTCCTACCATGTTGTCGTCGTCTATCCAAGAGCAACAGGGCAATTCCCCTTGTGACAGATGAAAATTGCCTCACTCCCTTCATACACAGGTCTGCAAGGCGTAAACTCAGTAGTGCAACGCGATTGTCAAAATTGATCAGAACCGGTCGCGGTGCCACAGTGCCCTATCACAACCGACGTGTCGTACCAGCAAATGTTCCAGGAGACTGTTGTTTGGAAGACATGTAAGTGAAGCTCAATCCCCTTGCTCGGAAGTTTAGCATCACATGGATGGAATATCTTCAAAGCAGATCATCACGAAACAAAGAGTGCGAGCGATATACAAGCTCGTTACATACTACCCTGTACAATTTAGAATAGAAATTTCAACAGAGACACGTTATGGGTACCGCAAAAATACGACGTCGACATTCTCGATTTCCTTTACTGCTATTTACAACCGCAATTGACTGGAATCAGTCCCTCGACCTCTTGTCAAACGATGTGATAACACGTACCTGATCCGAGACACTTCGGCCCTCAAGAGTAGAGGCTTCCTCCCTCGCCTTGATAGCTTCTTCCTCCCTCCCAACTTTGGCCAGCACGTCGGCGTATCTGTGGAGCGTGGTTGCTAATTCCTTCTTGTACATTCTCGGCTCCTTGACAACAACCTCACGATAGATGGAGAGCGATTCTTCTAACGTTTCCAACGCCTTGTCATACTGCGCGAGAGCCGAAAGAGGAGCAGCGAAATTTCGGAGGACTTCTGCGAAAGTGGGATCGTGCCGGCGAGCGTCAATCGTAACGAGATCCCGAAATTTCTCAACCGATTCCTGGCTTGCAGCACATGCTGCCTCTGTCTCTCCGACGCCCACGAGAGCTACTGAAAGTGTGTCGAGGAACTCAGGAAAGCCCGAGCTGAACATGTCTGGCTTGTCGAGTTGAAGACAACGAATTGCGTCGACGCACTCTTGAATAAGGGGTAATGCCTCTCTGTGACGACCGAGAAGCGTGAGCCCCCATGCGACCCCGTTCAGAGATTCGAGATACGAGGGACCAAATTTAGCCTCGTCCTGTTTCCTGAGCTCCCGTCTGATCTCTAGTGCCTCCCGATTACTCGCAAGAGCGTCATCATAACGCCCGAGATTCGAGAAGCCGAAACCTGTGTTTCGGAGAGAGTCTGCGAGAAGAGGTGTGAATTTGGCAGGATCGTGGTTGGCAAGCTCTCGTCTGATCCCTAGTGCCTCCTGACGACTCGCGAGAGCCTCCTCATAACGCCCGAGATTCGAGAAGTCGAGAGCTTATCTTGTGGAGACAATCTGCGACAAGAGGGTGAATTTGGCAGGATTCTGTTTGGCAAGCTCGCGTCTGATCTCTAGTGCCTCCTTCTCTCCCCCAAGTGCCTCCTCATGACGGCCGAGATTTGAGAGACCGATACCTATGTTATGGAGAGAATCCGCGACAAGCGGGGTGTATTTGGCAGCATCCTGTATGGCAAGCTCTCGTCTGATCTCGAGTGCCTCCTTCTCTCCCCAAGTGCCTCCTCATGACGGCCGAGCATTGAAAATCAATACTTATNGGAAAGGAGAGTATCAACGACAAGGGGGAGGAATTTGGCGGCATCCCGTTTGCAAGCCTTCGTCTGATCTCTAGTGCCTCTTGATGATTCGCAAGGGCGTCCTCATGACGCCCAAGGATTGAGAAAATTATATCCTACGGAAAGGAGAGCATTGGCGACAAGGGGGAGGAATTTGTCGGTATCCTGTTTGGTAAGATCTCGTCTGATCTCTAGTGCCTCTTGACGATTCGCAAGGGCGTCCTCATGACGCCCAAGGGTTGAGAGATCAACACCCACGGAAATGAGAGGTATCGGCGAGCAAGGGGGAGAAATTTGGCGGTATCCTGTTTGGCAAGATCTCGTCTGATCTCCAGTGCCTCCTCATCCCTCGCAAGAGCCTCCTCGTGGCGCCCGAGGTTTGAAAAATCGATAGATATGGAAAGGAGAGTATCCGCGACAAGGGGAAGGAATTTGTTGGCATCCTGTTTGGTA
>JANAWD010000156.1:0-71825 GCA_027627245.1 Meripilus lineatus | reverse complement strand
GGGAGCAGCGCAGCCGCACGGGGCCAAGGAGCGTGTGGGTCGACAACGAGGACAATACCAAAAGATATGCAACGAAGCAAAAAGGGACGATGAGTCGAACAAAAGGAGGAAAGAATTCTGCCACGAATGCCGACTTTAAATGCGAGAGATGAGTCTGAGAATAGAGAGAGAGAGAGACGGAGACATAAAAGGTCCGATACACAAAAGTAGTCCAGGTTAAGTCCAATTCGTGAACAAGAATGAGAGTGTGAGTGGTAAACGTTACGTAGCAAAGAAACAAAGGGGAGAGTTTGCCGCGCGCAGACAGGGACTGAGTGCGACGAACAATAAGAAATAGACAACCGAGGGAGTGAAGGCGGTTGTTGGGGGCGTTAGTACAGTGTCCGTATCACTTGGTTCCGAAAACAAAATACACTCTTTCGGGAGATGTATGTATATGACATGGGGGGAGGCATCTTGTCTTGTCTTATTTTGCTGACCGACAGAGATCAAGCAACAGGAGTGATGCGGTGATGGAGTTGATTTTCAAGGGTTTGAGAGCGACGAAGGGAGGCGATATTGGAGTCGCTGTGACGGGCTGATCGGAGTTTTCTGATAGAGAGGTTCTTGGGATGAGACTCGATTCCGAAAGAGGAATCCGAGTTCATGTTCGAGTCCTCGTCTTCTGTATCGGATGAAACGTTGCCAACAATCATGGGAGCGGGTGGGAAGACGAATGTTGGCAATTGAGGGATGATTACGGGATGTGATGGACTTGACGATCGTTTGCGGTGCGGGAAGGTGGGGGAGATGGGTGAGGACTGTGGTGTCCGTCTGCGAACGAAAGTCGAGATGGGTGTGTTGCCCAACAAGTCTGCATCAACTAATGACAACTTCTCTGGGCGGCGCGAGTGCGTGGTGGTGAGACCCAACGCAGAAGATCGACGCCCGATGCTGCGTTGTGGCAACGGTGGACATGGTGACGACGACAAAGCCTTTTGGGCGTGGCGCCATACAAAATTAATTCAATGAAATTTTTAGAGAGCAGGGAGACCAAGGAGACTCACCCTGGATGGACCGTCCTCCTCGTCACCTGTAATGGCAGGCATACTGCCCCTCCTCGTGTGTGACTAGACCCGACAACATAATTGAATCAGTACTGGATGGTGTAGATTGCCATATGGATCATGCTCACAATGGGGGGTGAATAGGGAGAATATCTTGTGCGAGAGCGACGTCTCTCCATTTCCCAGTCTCTCGGGGTCGCAGTAGTCGGAGAGTCTGTTTGTTCGATCACGATTGCAGGTGAACCGTTTCGGTAAGGACTGAGATTGGAGGAGGAGTGGTTGCTTGAGGAGCGAGAGGCTACTGAAGATATGGAGGAGTATGAAGAGGAGCGAGAGTGATGATGTGGAAGAGGCCTTTCTTCTGGTTTTGGGGAACCGTCGAGGCCGAGGGAGGCCATAAGCTCTACGAAGGATGGAAGAGCAGTCATGGCGGGAAAGGAGGAAGCCAAGGGGCAACCTTAAGGAAGAAAAAAGGCACAAGATGAGGAGGAGGATGAGTATTATAACGAAAGATGCAGCCTTGGAAACGAGTGGTTGCTAGCAGACTGTTGTTGTTGTCAGGGCGGGCACATTACCAGGCAATTGTCAAGTCAAGAGATCTGTTGAGAATCTGTTTAGTTTAGATCCAGCTGATTGTCATAGTCGCCGACCTAATGAGGTATTCTCGTTGTTGAGCAAGTCATCTTGTCGTTGCCATTCTCGAGAGCGGTGCGCTCTTGTGGGAGCGAGGCCGCGACAATCAGTAATGATGACAGCCCATTCGCTGGGTCGACAAGGCGATGAGTATCCATCCTATCTCACAGACGAAATTCATCCTTCCTCGCAGAACGAGCATGCCAGCAAGGGATGTGAATACTCCCAGCCCGGTATAAACGCATACGATACAAATCGTTTCAGGGACCGCTTTTTCGCAGATTTCGTACCCGCAGGAACGCACAACGCGACCAGGTCGTGGCCTACCAGGTCATTCGAGCCCCCGCTTCTTGGCGACCAATCTACTGGATATCTTGTTGTTACTGACACAACCATATCAATCCATCCAACGTCTCCGCAGATCACAACCGTCTTGCCACCAATGTTTCATAAGGACACCACTCTCCTCAAAAGTTCCCTACATATGTCATACAAATCCAAACACAGCTCCCCATCCCCACACACCAATACACACGATGGTAACGGTGGGTATATCTCGATTCTGGATACCTTGACACCCTCTTCCCGAGTGTCTTGATCTCGCACAATCAACCTGCAATTGCATGCGACATCTCCAGCCATATGAGGATCACAGCATCCCCATACTTGCCTTGCAACAAATCCACCGTCTTACTTCATCCCCATCTGATGTCACACACCCTCGCAAAATTGAGCCTTGAAACCAATCAGTGCTTTCACCGAGACCGTCTTGTGTGTATTTTCCGACCTGGCTACCAGTGGCACATGAGTGACAGCCCGCATCTGGACTCTGTACTTTATCGTCGGACCCGTCCAGCTGATTCTGTCCGGACAATTGTTGGTGTATCACATTCACCACGTTCCTGCACACTGGAACATTCAGGTCCGGTAGATAGGACCGAAAGTAAACACGGGCGCAATTGTCTTGCTTTGACTGAGGAGGTCCGCAGATGCTTGTTCTTGTGAAGAGTGCCTCAATTGTCCTCATGCCAGATCTCTGCAGATATACTTCAACTGTCCCCCTCTTTCTACCCAAAGCCAGTCCGAGGACGTCTTGTCCACAGCCGTGGCCCGTCAGACATGGACGAACAAAGTTAAGCGCCCATGATCGCCAAACTGGTCGATCGCCACCAAATAAGGATACACACCCATTCTTTTCCTCAGCGGCCATGAGTTCAAGTCAAGGTCCCAACGCTGGCGGCCCTCCCGGGGCAACATCGCAGTTTCTGCCTCCTCCAAGGCAAGACATGGAGTATTTATGCGCAGGTGTGTTCTTAACATAACTCATTTGCTGGCAATATCCAACAATAATGGTCCGATCCCCAAAGATTGCGGCGCGAAAAACGAAATCAAGTCTCGAGAACCCATTCGCTGTAGAGAATGTGGACATCGGATTATGTACAAGAAAAGGACCAAGCGAAGTGCGTACTCAGCACAGGGTTGCTCATATTCTCCCGTCATTGACTATGGTCAAACAGTGGTTCAGTTCGAAGCTCGGTGATCATCCGCCTTCCCATTCACTCTCACAAGACCACCCTACCCCAAGAACACGGGGCCGGCTACGGGTTCTTTCCTCAGCTGCGGTTTTAGCGGGTGAATCTTCTCGGAAAGGTTCCGGGACTGTGTATCCCATATAGAGTTCCTACTTCCACCATACCCGTCCATCGCGCAAAGTTATTGTAGTATTCACATGTATATTACCCGCCAGGGGAGCTTATTAGAACATCATGACCTCTATGTTACAACACTAATACACAACGATCATGGAAACACATACGATATAGTAAAAGGTAAGCTAACCTAGAGAGGGCGAATAGAGGAAACAGCCTGCCTAAAGAATTTTTCACCACAACCTTGTGTTCTTCAACCATATGTTGAGGAAGCACGTCACAACAAACCGATCCAAGACATTTTCTACCCGTTCTACCACCTTCAAAATTTGGGTTGACTGCGTCCAGAGAGCAACGGTCTTGCCACGGGCACTAACGCACTACATGTGTAGGTTTCAGGTTGACTGTATTGGTCAACGAGACACGGGCACGCACTATGAGATCTTCTCCCTCGTTGATGATTTTCCATTTAAATTCATTGCCACCTGCTTTGAATCGGCGAGAGCTGTCAGATAAAAAATATCAGGGACGCCCGATCGACACGAGAAAAGCAACCAAGGCTACGGACGTGCTGGTCGACTTCTTCTGCCTTCGGACGTCCCTCATAGCAACCTAAAGACAGGAGTTTAGTTGCTCGATCGTTGCGATACTCCGATGTCGACTTACCCGCTCCACACCAAAGTATATGTAGCCGTTGTAATTATTAACCCATTCGATCTGTCCTGCGGTTTCCCAACGCGGCACGGCGAAGTTTTGACGTTGGAACGTTGTCACCCCAACGCCCGTGCCAGTGACAGGATGGCTAAACTAACCAGATGAGGATGTGTTAAACAACCAGAAGATGACAAGGGTGCAATGTCGATGAAGTAAGTGTACCTTGTACAGTTCGATTTCGTCTCCTCCTTCTGCAGGGACTTGTTTGATGGTGACGGTTCGCAAATCGTTAAGCGCGGTGGGTGCGGGGTAGACGAAGTGGAGGATAAGATCGCCAGCCATTGTTCGGATAGTATGAGGTGAGTATCGGAGGGGGAATGGGATTATGGGAGTGGCATGCTGCACAAGGGGTGATATATACTCGGCCTGTTTGGTCGCGGCTTACTGCTCCGAAATTGTGACGAATTCACACTGTTGAATATGACTTGTCCTCGGTCCCAAGGTGCTACTCCGGGGCGTCTCCCAGCAGGAGGCAATGGCAATGCGAATGGTTCAGTGATAGACACCGCAAAGGGACTTCTTGATCTGATTAGAAGTCTGGCAAGCGGGGCTAAGGCTAATTCGCGTGGGTTTTCTCCTCCGTGAATCACTGATGTAGTTCAGATATGTGTGTGATTGTATGCTGTCCATGGCGCCAGATAGGGACGAGGGCAAGATTGGAGCTCCCTCCGGATGATTTTTTTCCAGCCCAGATACCTCAAGCACCGAACCATACAGGCCGGTCCGCACGAATAGTATCCATGAATGGGACCCTGACAGGGACTTGACGTGATAGAACGACGGAGGGGGAGTACCCAAACTGCCTTTCAAGCCTGCCCTTCGACTTCTATTCAGTGGCTCAGCAACATATCCGTGGACAAACTGGGGATATTAGTACACAATCGGCGGTGGGATTCCCCGGAATGAGATTCAGCAGGCTGGTCAACATAACACGTCAGATGCGCGAGGCAAAGAGAGATGACGACAAATCCAATACCTGGAACCATCTGCCTGCATCTGCGTGACATACGACCACCCAGATATGTAACCCAACGTGTGAGGATGGGATGATGATAATAGGGACGCTAACCACATCCGTTCCGAGGATGCGATCAGGATCTGGGGAGCCCTCCGACCCGTGGACGAGATGGTTGTCAACCACTTCTCCAACCAGCAGACGTCGAGGAGTTAAGCAGTCCCAGACGGTGGCGGATTGTTTTTGAAATGTGCAGCTTGGTGAATCATGTGGGCAGTGACCGAAGAGGCCAGTCGTTGAGCGGCATCCGCGCGGGAGACCGAGCGCACAATACATGTAAGGGTTTCCTGGAGCAAAGCGTGGTGTCGCCAAGTGAGTGAGATCCTGAAACTCGATGAAAATTTCGTCATACATGTACGATATAAAAATACCAGCATGGGTCGTGGCCACGTTGAATTGACCACCGGACATGAAAGCATGAACAGATAAAGGGTGAGAAGGACGGACCGCGACCATGGTTGATCAACAGGCACGAGCAAAGAACGACTCTCCGGCCTCCGAAAAACAGCTCGGACCATTAGAGTGGTGCGACGATGTGATCCCGTGAGGATAGCAGGCGTAAAGATGAGAGCAAAGGCGAAGGTGTGGTTGCGCTGGCGATGTCACGACCTAAGCAGGACAACATTGTCCAAATGTTGCACTTCTGCGGGGCGTGTTTGGATAGCCACCTGCGGCTCGGGGGAAAAATAGGTAAATATGAGGAATTTACCGGATAAAAAAGCGATAACGTGGTAACGTATCGGTGCACTGATTGGGTGTTCAGATGAAACCTCTGAATAAAAGCCATAGAGACCATACCGTCCTGGGCTCGGAGGGCCTCCGGACATGCATTTTGGGCTGCTTTCTTCCGAGCACTCACCCAAAGTAGACGCGCCCGATTTGGACAGTCCAAGCACTTGCACGTGATGTGGCTGAAAGCGGATGAGATGTGGGAGGCCGAGATGCCGATTGGCCGGAGGTACCCGCTCCGACCGGATGTTGGGCGGCTAATGGGAACGGCT
This sequence comes from Meripilus lineatus, assembly GCA_027627245.1. Taxonomy (NCBI): domain Eukaryota; kingdom Fungi; phylum Basidiomycota; class Agaricomycetes; order Polyporales; family Meripilaceae; genus Meripilus; species Meripilus lineatus. The sequence goes on along the minus strand of JANAWD010000156.1, from coordinate 65,767 downwards.
TAGGTGAGCGAAGACAGAGAGTCGTAAACAAGGGTAGTAAACATCTTTCTCCTTGTTGTTGCGAACGGCGTGCTCAGTTCGGTCGACGTGATTCACCCCGGCATTAAAGCAGCATATAAGCTCGTCGGCCCCTGGTCTGTCAGATTATTACTCACTACAAATGTCTGAACAAGCACGAGAGAGGAGTGTATCTGGAGAGGTAGACGAGGTATTGTGTACTGTCATTTCAGTGACTAAGAGCTCATCATCCTTACTGTTTGGATAACGCCTCCCTCTAGAGTTCGGATATTGGGTCACCTCATGAAAACGAAGACCTCCAGTCCGGTAATCCCGCGGGTGCACCTGCTGGTAAACCAGGACGCAAGAAGAATCCAAAGTATGCCTTTTCTTGCTACGTGATCATGCTTACGCACTCACCTCGACATACTCAACAGCTCGCAGGCTGCTAGGCGTGATCAAAACCGTATCGCCCAGCGGGAGTTTCGTCTTCGAAAGCAACAGAGGGTTCGTTTCACGCTGCTGCACGTTTGGAGCCCGCTAATGAGGTTTGGTAGATTCGCGACCTCGAAGCAAGTGTCGAGATCTTGTCGGGAGGGAAAGATGAAGCTCTCAACCAGCTCAGAAAGATAATGAAGGGTCAGAGACACGTTTCACTAGTACCGTCATTGACCGGTTGACAAATTATGTGGCAGACCTCATGCAGGAAAACCAGGTACTGCGGAGTCTTCTACGGAACTTAAGCTCATTCATTGGTGATGGTGCTGGCGGAGTACTCCCAAAAATGGGCTGGGACTTGAACGATTTCAATAACTTTATCAATCGCTCTGAAACCGATACAGCTTGGGAAAGCTACCAACGGCACAAAAGGGACGAGGGACCGTCCGGGGGAGGTTCGTCAACTCAAAAACGCCCATCAGAGGATGAGACCAATCCTACGAGGGCCAAGCGACCGCGTGGGCCAGGAGAACCAACTGGTGACGAGGAGAGAAGTGATGGGTATCCCCTGCTTGTGCCAATGAACCCAGCGGTCCCACCTGTCCCGGCGAACGGACTGTATCCCGCGCCCCCACCCTCTAGGTCGGAGAACAGCCTCTTTAACGAACTAATGCGCGGTCCGACCGGTTCGACTATGTTTGTTCCACCCTCTGCTACCACTCCCACCGGACAGTACTCTACCCCGACCGCCACAAGCGTCAGCGCCGCTCACAGTCCCTACCAATCCTCCTACATGCCCATGAATGTCAATGTCGATCCCTCGTTGCCGGGTATGTCACTTGTATCGGGTCCAAATGTACCCCTTCAAAATCCCAGAGGCTCGGGCACTGCGGCATCCCAGCCAACAGAGGAGGCAACAGAGGAGGATCCGAAACGCGAAGAAGCCGTTAAGCTAATTTTGTCAGTCCTAGAATCCTTCTGATTATCCCAGCCGTGACTGACTTCCCCTTGGACCAATTCCAGGTATCATCTTGACAACTACAAGCGAAATAGCCAATACTGCCTTCCGTCATCGCTGCGTCCAACATTGGTGCAAAGGTAATCGTCCCACACTATTTCCTTTACCTTGATAACCTCTGACTGTCCTCGGTTTTGCCGGGCAATAGAACCGTTCCTCATGGTATGTGCTCATTCAAATTCCTCCCACAACCACTGACCACTTTCACAGAGAGCATCATCGATAACATCCTCCACCCCGAGCTTCGCGATCGGATGATCCTTCTCCGAGGTAGGTACCTTTGTCTCTGGAAGGATTCCAATTGGACTGATATCGTTTCTAGGTCGATTCGACTTGGTGGATTGTCTGCACGATTACCGAACAGCCGTAACAATCCATGGCGACGATGTCCTTGCTCACAGCAACTGGGAAATTAGCGAGTCGTGGTTGAGGAAATACAAGTCAGTTGTCCCCATCATCAAATCGTCATCGTCTCCTGACCGTTTTCTAGATTCCTGGTCGAAGCGAGCACACTTAACGTTGTGAACCGCTGGCGGAGGGAAAGGGGTGAAGCCGAACTACGATTGGCAGACTTCTCGGGTCCTGAGAACGGTGTTTAAGGATATCCGTATGAAATATGATCTGGCTGTCGCTTGAATGTATAATTGTCGTACTTGGTTTTCACGCTACTTAGTGTTTTCGTTCGTGTTTTTCTGTTACGAGTATAAGTAGGGTTGCGATATATATCTGATAAAAGAAAAGAAACAAAGCACGAGGGACCTATGATAAATGCAGGGAAACTACATCAGTAACGACCATGCCAAAACAACGTGTGGAAACTTACGGATTATCTAGACTACCATCAACGCAAGTGCCGTTGCACGACTACCAGGATGCTTTCCGTACACCAGGAAGTTCTCCTTTCAAGGCCTTGAGTCGGAATTGAAACTAAACGAAAACCTTAAATGTGGTGTGTTGATGGGATGTACGGATGGGACTCACCCGTGATAGTGCAAACTCGCTCATGATGCCTCTACCCTTGCCCGACTCGTGACAGCGATTCTTCACCGTTGATGGCCTTGTGTACCTCCCAAAGGTGTTGAGCTGCAGCTGAGCCTGATAGCGTACCGATGGCGGGAGCGTCTGGTTCCGAGCGACATAGAGGTATGCTCTCCGAGCGATTTCGTTGGCATTTACGCCATGGCGAGCTTTGATGTCACGTAGAACACGGATATTAGGCATTTTAAGGGGTGAAGGAGGGAAGAGAACACCCCGGAAGAGTTTTGTAGGAGGGAAAAGACTGAGCCAGGTGGTTGTTGGCAAGATGACCAGGACAAAGATCACGATTGGTCAATTATGGGCGCCAATGATTTGTGGGTGGGGTCGGAGCGCTCGAGACGCATCGACCTGAGCATCACTTAGGAGCAAACCACCACCTCCTCAAGGTCGTTATTCGCGAGTCATTTTCGCGAGGGGCATGGGCTACTTGATCTACTATTGAGTTCGTGGACTTCTTTTTCTTTTCCTTGCTGCAGAACTGATCTTTTATCGCTCTAGTCACAGAAGTAGTAGCATGACCATCGCACGCATACTTCACTTTTCACCCCGCCAACGTCGAGCATTCGTCTCGTATCTATTCGGGCTCACAGCCGCTGCATCTGTGGTCACAGTAACCGCCTCAGATGTCCTGCCATGTCCAGCACGGACCATAGGTCGTTTCGCTGATGGAGAATCCGGAGACGGTGCCAATGCTAGGAGGAAGATGGTAGTGGAAAAAAGACCGAGGAGATGGATAGAGGAGAAAGCACCAACAATAGCGACGCCATAATCAACCCTTTCACCACTCATTCCGGACTTTACGCCCAAATGTAACCTATAACTCCGAGACGTCGTCTCCAAACTCAAACAAGATCGTGATCTCACGTATTCAAATGTTCAGAATCAAACTTCAACCATTGGGGTAGTAATGAATTGATCATTTGGGTATGGGTGTTTTAGGAACATTGCCTTCAAGCCTCTTACAGCCATAGAATGCAACAAAAAAGCTACCTACAACATTGGATCGTGACACGGATGATGCGCTATGTATACATTAAGGATCTATAACGATACGAAACCTCGTTAAGTTATTGGATACACGACATTCACGCAGATTCACAGTCCTGTGAATTAGATCGACTTGGAAGTAAAGAGTTCTGCCGTTTGCGGTACGCGGCCTCTTGTTCTTCATGAGTTCCACTAGATCCGAATGAACTGAAGGTTGGAACGGATCTGAGGATCGAAAGAGAGTATCTGGCACTTACGGTAGCGGGTTTTCCTGTATAGGCAAGCAACATAGAAAGCAAATGACGTTGATTGCTGCCTGACAGATGAACACAACCCTTAGTGCATCGGCGTATGAATCGACAGCTGCTTTTTTCAAGGTATCGTTGAGGTTTGGAATTACAGAGATGGAATGCCTGTCCAATCGATGTCAGTACGCCAATTACCAAGTCGAGAACTGCTGTGGTACTCACCGAATTGTTTCAATAAGCTTGTCAAAATACGTGTCAATGTCATGGGGGCTGTCAGAACGAAGATCCGGAAACAACTCACCTCGTAGGCATCGGGCCCTGTGATTCGTTGTCGTAGCTTATGTGTGAGCACAGTTTGCAGCAAAGCTCCACTCAGAGCTACCCCAAGGACTTGACCAGATGTCCTGAAGAGGTATGTAACTGTGTCCACAATTAGCGGGTCCTCCGATGGGAAAGCAATGCTGACTCACTTCCGGTCGCCACGGCCAGATCCTCCTTGCCCACACTAGCAATCATAGCCTAGTGGAGGACTTTAGGAATGGTTGTAAAAGGCACTCCACAGAATTCACTCACAATCAGTGTCGTCGTGATAACACTAGCCATGCCCAATCCTTGAGGGAAGACGTCCACCCATAGATGGAAGGCTGCGGTGTTTTCGTTCCACGCCGCAACGAACGAGGCGGCAATAATCGTCAAGAAACACGAAATCAGGGTGAGCCCATACAGCTTCCCAGTTCGTCTCATGACCCTGGACAATCGCGAGAAGAATAAGGAAAAGGGTTGTTTATCTGTAACCCGTGAAAGACGTACCATCCGGCGAACACGCTGCCAGTAGATATGGCAACCTGCGTTCAGAGCCCTCCGGTCAGGATGCAAAATGCGATATGTCCGCGATAGACGCACCGAATGTGGTAACAAATGTAGACCTTGAATAGTAGCCAATGAGCAATCAGTATACTGATGTAGAGAGGTATCCTACTCACCTGCGTCGGTCGAGGAATCCAGCCTCACAGCGGAAAAATACTGCACAGTTCAACGCACGGTCATTCCAGAGCTTATTTTCTTTCTGAAATCGAGGCTTACCAGTGGGACATTATAGATCTGAAGACCGCATAAGCCGCTGGGTTCCTGTCATTAGAATGTGCAAGGAGCGAACATACCATAGAGAAGGCAGCAGCGCTGCCGAAGAAATTGGATAAAGATACAGCAAGCGGCGTTCGTTGGGTAACAAGCCTCATTGGCATGACAGGATATGGCGCCCAATAACTCTCTACTAATATGAACAGAACACCAGAAACCACGCTTGCTACAAGCAAACCCCAAACAGCGATATGTGACCACGGAAGCTCTTCGGTGGATTTCAAACTGAGTCCGAGGAGGAGACATCCAACAGCGCCAACCAGCGTCAGAGAACCTAGAAAGTCGATCCGCCGAAGCTTTGTATGGTAACTTTGGCTCTCAACTTCGTCAGGCAACTTGATGGATACTTTGGTGGTCACGAGAAGGAACGAGAAGACGAGAATGGGCATCTAAAATGGGAAGTGAAAGGGTCCTTGATGAAGAGTTTTGTTAGTGAGGTGTTGCAGAACAAACTTGCCTGGAACAGAAATGCGGATCTCCTGGAGAGACATACATGATGTGAGATCTGAGAACCTCGAGGCGGTACCGGAAAAAACATTAAGAGTCCTCACCAGCCGAAGTTATCATTCAGCCAACCTCCCAAGGGTCCTCCCAATCCGGCGCCGAGACCAAATAAGCTTTAATTGCAGAGATATGAGCTAAGAACACGGGGCAATCAGATAAAAAGCTCACTCACACATTGGTCATTCCTTGATACAGCCCTCTCTGCCGTCTGAACGAGGAATTTCACGATTACATCGTCAATTCGGGTCCCAAAAATTGCGCAAAAAACAGGAGAAATATCTCACAGAGGTATCAAGTCTGTCACTGCGATGCTAGATACTGAACATCGGATATTAATATGATGACGTCATCCTAGGACCATATTTAAACACAGACTGACCTGTCATAACACTATCAGAGGCCGTTTTCCATAAGAAATCTGATTTTTTAGTATGAGCGGTCGGGACTTACCCGCCTCCTCCCATGCCAGCAACAGCTCTGGCCGCGATGAGCGCGTCCATTGAAGGAGCCAAACCGCAGAGTAGTGTGCCAGAGCCTTGATCATTGTAATGGATCAATATCGTGAGGGAAAACGCTCAGACAAACTCGCGGAGGCTAACCAAACAGAGAGAGGGCCAGGAGCATCGCACCCTTCCTTCCAAGGATATCTGATAATCGACCTGAACGAAACTTTGGGACACACTTCCTTGGATAACAGGATGTACACGCGAAACGCACCATAGAGGGGCGTAAAGCAACACACTGACAGCAAATAGGATGTCCCGATATAAGAAGATCTGTTAGATTCGTTGAAATAGCTGCCAATGGGTGACAGAAGTGTTGCGACGATAGTTCCTGCAAATATTGGGTATGAGTGGTGCGATGTTGGGATTTATTGGAAGGACGGACCATCTAACGCCCCGAGGAACGACAGCACTCCATAGACCAGCAAGCACCCAACAGAGGTCGACCCTGGATATTTTGTTTAGAGGTTTGAATTCTGGAATTGATGGGGACGTGGGTGTGTCGGGTTGTTCTTGGGTATCCAGTGTCGTAACAGAATCATAGTCGTTAGCATCCGTTGCGTGACAGAGGAGGGGCGTCCTCTCCGTTGCGGGTTGGGATCGAGCCTCCATGGGAGGATACTGGGAATTGTGGATTTTGAGGGAGGGTCAAATACTTTAGGATTTTATCTCCTCTCGAAATGAGTTCCTGTGAACGGAGACGTCCGGGATATCCGACAATTGATGGAAAAGGTGGACAAATGTGCGTGCGGAAGCTGCGAACCTTTCGAGGGCCAGGAGGGTGGTGCAAATACCACGTTCAAATCAGACATGAGTTGTTCGAGCGTTGATATACAGTACGCCGTTTTGTACCCGTCTGTTACGACAAGGCAATTGGGAGGCAGCACAGATCGGTGGGATCTTTTTTACTGAACTTGTGTGGTCAGCTTCCGTACCTTTCGGTGCCGTTGTCTATCTATCGTTGTTCACGGGCGTTTCTTGTTCATCTTCTTCCTTGTACGAATCGAAATACGAACAATATCTTGGACTGACCTCCTCGTCACGCGCCCGTATACCGCCAGAGTAACTTGTACGATGTGAACGAGATGCGATGGATTTCCTTTGCGTAGATTGAGAACACTTTACAGCCATCTCATTCCGACACCACCGGAGACTCTCCTCGGCAAATATGATCTACTGGCCAAAACTGGCTGGGCTTCCAAACCCCGTGCAGGCTCCCTGTCTGATGGGCCCCAGCCTCGGGCTCCTAGAACACTTGAAACGTGCAAGCTTTTTGCATTCATTGGAAATCTATTAGACATCCATCCAATCTCTTGACCATGGCCTGTTCATCGTCGCTGGCATATGAACACGCCTCGTTCAACGACGATCCCGTACGTCTCTTTCTTTCCTGTCACTTCACTCCTTCTCATTCATGGCCACATTCTAGTTAAACAATGCCTCGCCCCGAGGGGCACTGCATCCTGATCCGTTATGCTCGTGTACAAACCTCCACAAACCGCAGCATTTTCAGACGAGATACCCTCGCCGACCCTTTCTTCTTTCCCCCGGTCCTGTTGACAGCCTGAGCCCAAGCGGCGTCATCCCGGGCATTGGCATCTACATGCGCACAGGTAGAGAGCTGTGCAAAGTCGGATCACGTTCAATATTGACCATTATCCCCTCACCCCTGCAATAGCGCATTTGCTCTTCGGAACCTTCACATTTATCGCTTCATCTTCTGTTTCCCCGCCATTTAAGCATTGGGATTGGACAGAGGCACAGGTACTCTTCGCCCCAATGATTGTTACCCGCCGTCAGCAACCGTCATAATCGCGCGCAACTCTGCTGCAGATTAAATCTTCCCGAGCCTACCTATCATTCCTCCGGTCCCGGAATTATGAGGGAACGGTCCCTTTCGAGGGCTCCTACCTCCATCGGGGGGTAGCCCTACGAATCATCTCGTTTCACGTGAGTACATTTCCAAACCGTGAGGCCCTTCTCAATCGACTATCACATATTGCGAGCCCATAAACCTCACTTTTGGTCCAGATCCCTCAGCGTTGTGAGACATTTAGGAGTACCTCCGATGTACACGAATACCGCCACCCTTGTCGGACCAGCCATCGCTGACACACGGTTAGGGTGCTCTCATGACCAAGCGCTCCTCTCTCACCCCAGTTATCTAGAAAGCGAGTGGAATAACATCTGATCCTACTCTTGACGTTTCTAGATTTTTTCCCTAGTCTGTCCAACACGACCGAGTCAGCCCACCCCAGTCAAATCAACATGTTAGCCTATCATTTTCTCGGCGCCCAAGCAACACCCACTCACGGTAGGTGTCATGAAGAGAGACGGCATCTCTTTCCCTATCGATCTTCCTATCATATCTTAGGCTCCGATTCACCACCCTCTGACCAATGATTGAAGTCGTGATTCGATGCTGACTTGATGGTTTAAAGGCCATATTACCTTCTTGGTACTTTCTCCGTCTACCAGATCGCCCACACTTCGTGTATCCATCGCACACGCTTGAAGTCGACGCCCAATACATAGTCTCAAGATGGCACTCTGGGTCGACGGAACGATGAAATCCCTCAATCAAACACTCCATTCTCCGTCTTTTGGCGCTTGACACCTCTTGAAGTTGCAAATTTTTTTGCCATCTCCTCGTTCCTCCTTGTAGCGTCTGTACTGTGGCGTCTCCGGATGTCTCATCCTTCGATGCAGCATTCTTTCATGGGCGACGCCATTCGTAGAAGTGTTCTTGGCGACCGCGAGCGGACCAGTCATGGCTTCGCGCGCTCATTCACATCGTACCGAGGTACCTGCTGAGATGTGCGTTTGTTTGAGTCGACAACTCAATCCTCGGCTCTCTGGACCACCTGAACAGTAAGCGGACGCTCAAGAGTTGGTTATCTGGACAAGCTCGGGTTAGATATTCCCTTCACGGCCAACTTGCTGTATCTGCCCCTTTGGTACACGCTTTCCGCAATGTTGACATTTACTCCGATCAAACACGCAGGTCACTCGACCATGGATAGGCAGGCTCCAGGCTTAACGTGTTTTCAGCAGGTGGGTTTATGTATTCAGCTGCCTTGGGAACATCCTATTCAACTACTAAGTGTACGTAGGGACCTTCACTCCGATCGGTGAAAGACCAATCCTCAACGTAGCAATAAACGCACGATTTATTTACAGCCCAAGCTCAGGGCGATGCTTCAGAAGTTTCCATCGGGCCGGGTCAGCAATCTTCACCCCATGAGTTGGCTCTTGCCTCAAATACTTGAATCAAGGCACTCATGGCCCCACATCTTATGGTACGCCATCCTCATGCGATCGCGATGTTGTAGTCGGGCCCTGACGAGATTGCGTCAAGTGTGCGATCTGAACTCTCTTACTCGCCGTGACCTCAATTGGAGCATCGTTCGACACTCCACGTTCCTGGCCAGCGCTGTGACGAAATTCTCCAATAGGGCGCAATTCCTCCCTAACGTCAACTTTTCGCTCACCCCTTGATCTAGGTGGACACACAGAGTTCAACTACTTATGCCACAGATGGTACTCGGTCACATCGGATATCGTTAGAATTATCCTTATGCCCTCTGTCGGATCCTTTACAAGTCTAATCCCTGATAGCTTCCCAATAGATCAGTCCGGTTCACTCCAGATCAGGGACCCGTTCAACCTCGCGGTAGCATCTCGGCGTGATATCGCATTCTATGTAGAACATTGTGGAGACGGAGACAGAACATGCGACCTGTAAAGTACACAACTTACTCATAAGATCGCGATGTGCGTTTGCTGATAAGGATTTCCTGACAATTCACTTGTTCTGAGTGGTCAATATTCATGACCCCCGGGAGAAGACAAACCCGGATACAGCGATGAGGCTGCTAAACTCTGAGGTCTTGATACATTCCGGACCACGGATGATGTTTTCGCGTGAGCATGTCCGGCGTTCTAGTCTTTGTCCTGATTCAACAAATTTAAAGTGACGGTTCCCAAAACCATATCTGAAGTTTTGTTCATCCCCGAGCCTCAAGTCTTGGACTCGAGCGAAGCGATCGCCTTCGCATCTACAACCAATCCGAACGGAGCATATACCAAACCATCTGCTCATCCAATACTTCCCGATTTTCTCGGAACCAGATCCCATGTTCTAAGCAGGTTGACGAACCCAAACAGCGTACCGCTCGGGCGCGGGTCAATCCCATAAGGCCCGTTCGAGATTCCGACCTGCATCTTCTTCAGACACACTTTCAACCCATATGAGAAGCCAGCCCCTCACTTCCTTTCCAGGCCCTAACTCGACCACGGGCTTGGATGCTCAGTAAGCCAACATTGCAAGTCACTTGAACGCCATGATGTCGAATTATTCACCTCGAGGCTATTCTCGACGTACAATGTCTCATACGATGAATTTCCCTCATGATGGCGGGTCATATCGAAACATTCGCCCAAATGCCGCAAGGACCCTACCTCGAGGCCTGACAGCCGTCAAACAGCTCAGATTACCTCTCACAAAGTCAAGGAAATCTATCGCGGATACGATTTAGAGCTCTGGAGGGTTGTCCGTTCACTTTATCCGTCCGACAGGGTGCGCTACCTCCTGACAGCAGCATCATGATATGCCTGGGCGACAATCCTCATCGACCCGAATCCATCCGAGCCAATGCGAAACTGCGGACATACTGAGCACAACGGCGTATGGGGAATGTGGGGACGATCTTGAAGGACATTCAATCATGCGGCTTCGGGGAGATGTTGTTTGTGAGCCCGAACACACTAGTACGTCTCTTCCTCCATGGGTACCTATTGAACGGCGACAGTCCGAGTCCGATCTTCCTTGGGTTGAAAATTTTGGGCACGGAGGTACGGTACCTCGCGCTAACGCTTACACGATGCAGCCACTTCTTACAATAATAACTGTAGCTCTTCGCGCGCTGTCGGGATGCTCGTGTAATGACGAAATATATTTGAAAGCGAGTATAGTTTACTGAGGAAGACACAGCCATCAAAGCAGCGTGTAGACTTTTGCGTCATTCGACCCTGTACACCAAGAATGGGTTCCATCATGCCAGAAGGTTAACCAATAGCGCACTTTGAGTTTTCTGGCCAATGTAGTTTATGGCATAGGCGGGATATTTGGTCCGAAGTAGGATGGGGACCAGTCTAGACGGCGTTTGTGGGACTCGAGGAACAAGTGAACGTCGTTTTCTGTCACATAGAGAGTGTAAGATCACATCGACAATGAAGAAGTTGAGAAGCACTCCGGGGTTCAAGAGGGTACAGGCCGGGAACTTAGAGAGGTGTGAAGGTAAAAGCCTGTTTTTGGTTAGCATGGCGCTGTACATCGCGAGGATATGTCCAAGCGTTTGCTATTGCTGTCAGAAGCCATGACCTGAGATCTCTCCACATGGGGGTACTGGCAGGCTTCGGAATGTTGGCAGCCGGGGGGTCTTCGCCTGGGACTGGGCAAGATGCTAGTGCATGAGCTCTGGATTGGAATTCAGGGATTAGTCTGAGAAGGGGTCCGAGTTGGTTCAGGGAATCTGCGGATGCTCCAATGAGAGGTGGGGGAGAACGTCTGCCCATATGGAGTGACGGCATCTGTCTGGAGGTTTCATCAAGTTGAGGTACAGATGAACGGGACGCGGAAGAGAGAGGGACGACGAACCGAATGGCTCTAGCTCGAATAGCAAGCTGATCGGATATCAACAATTACTAGAAAGTAACAGTGATAAGATCACGACTCTGGCAAAGGCATCTTTCGCCTCGTTCGGTTGCGCCGTTGTACTTGAAAAATCCCATGATCTGACTTGAAACGATGGGAGATGGCGGGAGTAGTAGTCGGAATTGGGGTACAAGGAATGAGCCCCGTAAGGTGTATTTTTACTAGAAGGATTGGTGAAAGAGCACATCGCCGAATAGACTGGCCGGTTGAATGGTGTGAGTCTGGGACAAAAAGAGCCTGTGAAGAAAGGAGTGAGCTAGGCGAGAACAAAAGGCCATGTTCAAAGCGGAGATCGCAACTGATGATGGGCCAATGGCGTGAGAGAGACGCAGTTTGGGTCCTTGAAATCCAAAGATGCAGATTATGGCAGTCCTCTGGAGACACGATGGAGAAGCAGAGTAATTGGGAGTAGAGTAGCATCGTGGACGTCGACCAGCTGAGCGTTGTCGTTGTTGAATACGTTAATGAAAAGAGGAGGCGGTGGCACGAGGCGGGTAGGCGCGCAACGGGCGGGATGGTTCTGGACGCCGTTGGACGAATTATTGGGCCTAAAGTAGCTGCACCGAATAAGGGGACATCCGCCCAGGCAGGCTGTTCCTTCCTGCTCATCGTCTTCAACGTTCCGCTCACCGCCTCTCTCGTTGGGGGCGTCGTCTTCTGTCACGAAAAACATTGCAAGTTTGCTGACAACACATCCTCTCCTTTGCTTCCCTCACGCTTTGGTCGCTTCTCGCTTTCGCCCTTCCACGCACTCGAACCTTCAAGTTTTCCCGTTCGCTCATTCATCTCCGCACTCGGACTATCGACTTCTTCATTATGCCATTGTCCACCAATTCGAGCAATACGAGTCCCAATACAAGCCCCGTTAGCCCCCACCAGCATATCCCCGCCATACACGGGCTGTCATCACCAAATTCCAACGTCCACCACGGCTGGAGGTCATTCCTACGCATAGGAAACCAGTCATCCAAGAAGTTTGGAAATGTTTCGACGCTGACACTTGAAACGGACGCACTATCCTCTGAACCAACAACCGCGACCCTCACCCCAATGTCTCCCATTCGAACCCTCACGCCAGGCTCAATCATGTCGACAGACCAGCGATCATCATACAACTCATCCAACACCCTATCGAGTGATTCTATCAATGGTGCAAACCGTCGTCTTCCTATGAGGGTGCCGAGCTCACCCTCTTACTTCTCATCCATTCCAGGAGAGGTCCATCCAGTGGCCGATCATGAGCATGACAAGGCTCGTTCAAAGTCAAAGTCCAAATCTGACAAGCAACGCAACTTGGGTCAATCCCACAAGGTGCCCCATACGGCCAATGCATCCCAGATGTCCTTCAATCAACAGGGCCCTTCCACGCCATCTTCTCGCACCGGTCCACTGTCTCCCAAGGCGATCAGCGCAGGCGCGTCACGATTTATACGCCGCGTTGCATCTGCACCGAATGCAAAGGGTCTCTTTTCTCTTGGTTCACATCGATCGTCCACAATCTCCACAAAGAACGGTTTGCTTTCGCCTGGGGACCCTCTGCCCCCAATACCGCACGCAGACCAAGGTGCTGACTCCTTGGAGACCGTTTCTTCATCCTCATCACGAGGACAACCACCACGACAGGCTCGTGCCAATAGTGCAGTATCTACAGGCAAAACGAAGGAACGACTCCCTACTTCCCTTTCAGCACCAGAAGGCCCGGGCAAAGTGGCATTCCGACGTACATACTCGAACCACTCGATCAAAGTGAAGCAGGTCAGTGTCATTGTACCGTCGGCCCCGGTGCCGCAACTTACTCCACTTTCTGTGAAATAGGTTGAGGTAGGGCCGAGCAGCTTTCAGAAGATCAAGATGTTGGGGAGGGGAGATGTTGGTAAAGTCTACCTAGTCAGAGAGAAGAAGACAGGAAAGCTCTTTGCGATGAAGGGTACGTTTTACCAAAATACTCGTGGCACTTACGGCTTTAAACCCTTTGCATTTTCAAGTGCTTTCCAAAAAGGAAATGATTGAGCGCAAGAAAATCAAACGCGCTTTGACAGAGCAAGAAATTCTAGCCTCGTCAAACCATCCTTTTATCGTGACCCTTTACCACTCCTTCCAATCTGAGCAGTACCTGTACTTCTGCATGGAGTACTGCATGGGCGGCGAGTTCTTCCGTGCACTGCAATCACGGCCTGGTAAATGTCTATCGGAAGATGCTTCCCGGTTTTATGCTGCAGAAGTAACGGCAGCCCTTGAGTATCTCCACTTGATGGGCTTCATTTATCGAGACCTGAAGCCAGAAAGTATGTTGTCTGTCTTCCTGGTGCTTCCATAGCTCCGCTCCCCAGTCGCATTTCTCCCGCGAATAGTTCGCTCATATGGATCCTGTCTCTAGACATCCTGTTACACCAATCGGGACATATCATGTTATCAGATTTTGACCTGGCCAAACAGTCAAACGAGCCTGGAGGTCGGCCCGCAACTATACACCAGGAGGAGAATGGGGTTCGTTTCTCAGTCAGCCTCACCGCAATGCGATCCCTGTGCTGATCAAAGATCTGCATCGTGTACGTTGGTGCCTCACCTATAGATTCCCTTAATCGATACTCGGTCGTGCACGGCCGACTTCCGGACAAACTCCTTCGTTGGTACAGAAGGTGCGCGCAATTGACCGCTCACGCTTCTCTCTACCTCTTGATTGATGGGGCTGTGCAACAGAGTACATAGCGCCAGAGGTCATCCAGACATCCGGACATACATCCGCGGTAGATTGGTGGACTCTCGGAATCCTCATTTATGAAATGATTGTAAGCAAGCTTTCCTTGTATACTTCATGCGTTCTGTCTCCGTGAGGATCCAGACCTCATGGTACACCGTTGCTTAACGCGCACCAATTGGTATTTCACGGTTTCTGATCATAACTTTCATAATGTCTCTAGTTTGCAACCACACCTTTCAAGGGTGCTGAGCGGAACGACACGTTTCATAACATATTGAACCTTCCAGTTCACTTCCGGGATTCCCCAAAAGTCTCGCCGTGAGTGTCATGTTACCCCATGCTAGATCGGGAGTTTTATACGCAACGTGTCGTTTAGGTCATGCAAAGACGTTGTATCGAGGCTGCTTGACAAGAGAGAAACAACCCGATTGGGAAGCAAAAGTGGTGCTTCCGAGGTGAAGCAACACAAGTGGTTTGCAAAGATCAGTTGGGGTCTTTTGCGACACACCCAGCCGCCGGTCAGTGTCACTTCATCATTGTTTGTGTTGCTTGCTTTGTCCCGTTTCTTCTCTTGTGCATTCCTCATGTCCGACACTGGCTGGGACCGCGTTGCCCTGTGAGACGGCGCAGGGATGTCATCCGGGAGCAGCGCCAACCGACTGTCACCGTTGGCGCTCTCCTTACCCTCTCATTCAGGGCATGAATTCTCATTCCAGAATTCGCCTGAAAACCCTGACTCAGACAGATGCTGGGTATACAGAAGGTGCGAGCAGCCAGTTAGTGTCCTTGACACCCTGAAGAAATCCCACGGATTTTAATGGATCACTGACCGGCATCCAGAACGGCAGAGTTCTTGGATTGTCACTCCTTCGGGGACTGCCGAATCTGGGACAGTCACCCTGGCTTCTGTTCGTGCATTCTGTTCTGCTGTTTGCTTTGACTTTGACTTTTCCTCAATGGCCTATCATGTTCATCATTTGTCTCCTACTGGGCCGTGATCGTCTGATGTTTATCTATCGCTCCCGTTCCCGAAACGCTTAACTGACCAGTCGCTTTTCCCAATATACCTTCCACGATATTGTAACGGCTTCAACTTCCCATACGGACCCTGGTACATCACGCTACCGCCGCCGCCGAACCCTCATTGGTCACCTTCCCACACGCGCACAATCTCCACGACGTTTTGACCGTCACCTTTTGTTGTTCTTGGTTGTATGCGCCCACAGATTGTGCCCACTGCGTCAAACGGTGTAGATGCGGTAAACTTCCGCCAGATGCGTGAATCAAATTCACTTCATTTGGAGAAGCAGCATGTTCAGCACCCTCCGCCGCCATCTCCTCGACTTCCACACTCACAACACAGCGGGGGGTCCTCGGTTCGAACCCCTGGTACCCCTGGCCTCCATGGAGACGACGGGATGGAACCTCCTACAGATGCAGACTTGTTCGGCGCGTTTTCGAGCATGACAATCCAGTACGACGGGGAGAGCTGAGCAACGCAACGCAAGTCCCTCTTCGGAATGCTTTCTACCCCTTCGACAACTCCGGCACCTTTCCTGCTATGACGCTCCATTCGATTTACCTCGAAACACTACACGCTCTCCAAGCGGATCATCTCCCCTTTCATCTCTCCGGATCCTGGATATGCATTGCAGCCTCTGTCAGATGCTCTTTTCAATTTTTTGTCTTCTTGTATTATGCGGTTATTGTGTGCTTTGGAGTTTCTCACCACGCTCATCTTCTTCACTCGATTTTGTTTGGTGTTTTCCATTTCTCGGTCATTGCAACATCTCGTCAAGGTGACCGTTCCCACCAGAGATCGGCATGCATGACATAGAGAGAATTTGGATCCCGACCCAAGACCTGCTTTCTCAATCACTTCAAGCCCCTCTCCTCTCATACCATATGTCATCGACCTCATTACATCTCGACTCCTTTTTTTCCAATTCCCCATTGTTGTGATTATGGCTTTTATATTCGGTTAGTCTCAATTGGGTTTTTCCTTTCTTTCCACTTATTTCAATTCTCTCTCCTGCCTGTTCATTTCAATGTACTGTTACCAAGCAATCCCTCACTGTCTCCTTCCGTCTCTTTTTTCGGTTAATATCCCTGCTTCTCCCACTTTCTTGTGCCATCTGCTCGCACACCATTGATATCGTACCGTATTCGCCGACCGCATGTCTCTCCCTTGCTGCTGCTGCACCTCACTGTCCTTTTTTGCATTCACACATTCAATTCGTTCTCTCTCCCACCCTGACTCTCGTTCTACACTATAAGGTTTCATACAGACACACTCACACACTCAATACCCTTTATCATACCCTAGCATTTACCATTAACTCTCACCACCGAAAAACCTTCCAGTCAGGCAGGATCCGGATCTGCTTTCGAGTATTATCTATCGCACATAGACTCTATCTTACCATACATACAAACCCAAACTCCCAAAAAATTCAATCTCTTTTTTATTTGTTTTGGCATTGGCATATCTTTGGTTTTTGTCTGTTGTGTTGCTATTCGTAACAATGATTACCCTTATGGGGTTTCTTTGTGTAATGTGTTGCATGGCCCATGTGAACATATGAGTTACAACATGTGGTTGCATTACGAGTATACTTGCGGTATACGATATACGTACATGAACGACATGGATAAATGAACATGATACCAATCGTATTTCCATATCTTGACAAGCGAGAGGGATTGACAACATGCGAGACTCGAGTGGGTTCAACATGGACAAACGGAATACAAAATGTAACGAAAGACAATACTGAAACAAAAAACATCCGACAATCACTCCACCGTAGTTTGAGCTCTCCTGACCACGTTGTATGCGTTGCATAACGAAAGGATGTAGATCGCACACGCCGACCTCTGACCAGTACGCATGTCCTGCCAAGTTTTTGAAGACCTCGCATAATGCTAACGGCACTGTAGTCAGGCCCGCCAACGAGAATACAACAAAAACCATCACCGCGACAGGGGCGGGGAGTTCGAGGGCCACATTGGACCCCTCATGGATCACCAACACTGCACAACCTCGCGATCAAAGAAAAGAAGTTGCACCCGGTATTCGTTCTCCAACGATCTGTACCGTAAGCCCCTCTCCGGTCAATAACCCACACCACACTACACCGGAGCCAGATCATCATTGGCAAAAAAGAAAATATGTCAAACCTCGGAACGGAAGTAATCCATGTTGAGCATTTGGAGCATCATGGCCTTCGGGATGTATGCTTGTGGTAGCCAAGCCCGCCTTTGGGCATTGGCAATTCCCGTTCCCGTTGTTTTTTACCATTTAAAGAAAATGATGACCAAATTTGAACTGGCACGGTGAAATAGCAAATTAGTGTCGAGATTTGGATGGGGCGGGGTTGACCGATCATGCGATCGAGGAAAGGAAAAAATACCTAGCCCCTAAATTCCAATATCCTGTCAAGTACGTGGAGATGTGTCGATGTGTCGCTGCGCTACGTATTGCGTCTGGTTGGTTGGGTTGGCTGGGATGAACTCGTGGCGGCGTGCCATCCCGCGTGGGTTTTTAGATATTGAGAACCCATCCCGACCCTGGTTTGACAGCTATAGCGTATCGGGATTCCCGGACAATCGGCTGGCGGGGTGGGGTCGACGAAGTTCGTCCGAGGATTATAGGAGCACCGCGAATGTGTTTTCCTCCGGGGTTCCTTTTGCTTTCGTTATCTCGGACGAAGATGGAGATGGAGATGAGATGGGGATGTAGATTGCGTTGAGTGTTGAGCGGGGCTCAAAGTACGATTATGGTATGTGATCGCTCTATGCTATGCTATAGCTCGCTTGACGCTTCCACCGTAAAGTTCTTTGGTTCAGGAAGAGTAAGTCGAGTGATGTATGTACGGATGGAGATCACGATCAAGACCCACCTGCTGATCATGACCAGCGACACGATGACACCGAGATGAACAGAACAGATAAGTATAACCAGATATGCCTCCGTCCGATTGTCTGTCCGACCTACCGCACCCGCATTAACGACGACATGTCAAACAACCCCTAGAGTAAACGCCCTTCAAAGTTCAAAACTTGACTCGTTGACTGCTGCGCTCGTGGTTATGTCCCATTCAAATTGATACCCTTAGCTCCCCGATGATGTATGATGCTATGATGTTGATTATTCAAAAGGTTGACGTTGATGCGATGCATGCTCTTTGGCAGTCCCGATGTCGATGAGGCTTTTAACCATGGATAGTAAAGACTAAGGTTATGCACCCATGTGGATTATTTCTCCGAGAAAGGTGGAGTTGAACAGGCGCATTCGGAGTATAATTTGATTCATCATGCTTTTTGTCCACTTGTCATGGGGATCGTTGATAACACGGAGCGCCTTCCCGAGCTCCTCGCTGTGTTCTTGTTTTCGTCTTCAGGTTATTTTCAACTCCCTTACGGCTTACGATCTGAATGAATGAACTTTGTCTCCTCTCGTGGGCACATATCACACACATGTCTCGTGTTCCATCGTTGCATCGTGTATCGTGTATCGTAAAACATGAACAGCGGAGCCAAAACTTGAACGGAATGAATGGACAAAGTTGTTGGATGGTACAGATCTATCACTGTATCAAGGCATCCCATCATCATCATCAGAAACCTTGTAGAGAGAAGTCTCCGAAAGAAGCAGAAGTATCTCCGGCTCCACTGGCTGGCATCGAGGGTTGCATGTACCTAAACTCATAAAGGACGATGATCTATTGAAAATTTCATGTCAATCCACACAGCATGGACGGCATACAGAAGACCGCACTCCACAGATACACATGAGGGCGGTCTCTTAGACACCCTGCTACTCGCTGCGGTAACTGTTCGGTACTCGGTTCATCACATCCTAGGCGGTAAAAAAGTCCAATACCAGCTATCCTGTCGATTGAGACCCTCCTTCTGAATCTAAAACTGCGGAAGAGGTCTAGAAAACCACGTTTTTGAGCACATCCACGTTACGCTGTTGCATCACGACAATGACAGATTGGTGTCTTGGACAAATCGGAACACTAAAACAAGGAAGGGGGGTGAAGAGTAATAAGTGAACGAGAGCGGAGGATTGGTGGGATACAGAAGGGTTCTGTTTTGGGACGCTCGTTTTGACGCAGAGGGGCATCATCACACGTCGATGATACAAGGATTCCCTACCTTGGTCGAACCTGCTGACTATGCTCCTCCGTATCACACACATCACGTCTATGATGCATGCTGCATTTGACCGTCAGAAAGAGCAGAAAGAGCAAGTGATGATGTATGCCAAACCCACAACACACGATCCATCTGAATTCTTCAAATGTTCGTTCCAGGGTGTAAACACGAGATACCCCTCCACACACACACCGATTCATACTCGGGATACTGGCGAGGGTCTAAAAATAGACACCACTCTGAGGTAAAAGTTACTCAGTTGGCTGAGCGGCGTGAAGCAAGGAGTTATTAAGAGCACGGGCGAGCGTAACGGAAAGGCTTAGAAAGGAACGAAAAGCACGATACCGAAAAATCCGATAATAGACACTGTTGGAAACAACGACCATCCCGAGACTCCCGGAAATTGCTCGCACGGACGGAGAACAGCCTCCCTGAGAGAAAGAGATTGAGAGGGGCAACAAAGACCCCAAACGCCACTGCTCGGGTCACCACCAGTTTCTGACCCCAACAACGTAAGCATCTAACGGGTGGCTAGTCAGACTGTCAGATTTTCTTTTCCTTCATGAGAAATGCACAACCAGACGCTAGGTATGCAGTCGATTAGACCATGACATGCAGAGAGAGACCAAAAACAGACTCGGACATGAGGAATCCAAGATTGCACTGCAATTCACAACAATTCAGAGCCTCGGTCTCTTGTTGTCTTCTCACGCTCTCGGAATGTAGACGAAGCTGCCAAAAGAGCTTCAGCATGGGAAATGAGAGACATGTCAAGACCAATGTACCATGGAATGGGGAGGCGGATGGGCATCAACAACAAGCAACAACCGCCAGGCTGTGGCCGCTTGCTTGTTGATGCGAGATCGCAGCGTAGACTCGGGTGCCAGTGAGAAAAAAAGGCAACTTCCATTACAGGTCCCAAAAATTGCAAGTTCTCTCCCCCTCAGGGCCACTGAGTATCCCTCAAAGAGGCAGGGTGAGGGTGTGAGTGTGTGCGCGTGTCGCTCTCCGAGACTTGCTCTTCGGTGTTGCATATCATCGCACTTGATACAGTAGCAAGTAATCGCTGGTAATCTCGTCAGCGGCGACGCGATTTGTGACGTTCTCCGAGCGTCTACCTCGCCGGCGGAAAGAGAGAAGGTCATCTCGTTCGGTTTCGATTTTCAGCGTCCAAATAGACAGGTCGGGAAATTCTCATCCAAGGAATTTAGCCACCCAAAACCAGACCGACCCTCACGATACCAAGACCCAAGTTTTCCTTTACCCCATTTGAATTTATCCTCTTGAGGTGGACTGGACTGAAAAAGTCATGAGGCGGTCCGAGGGAGTCATCCCCAGGGTCTCCAACCCAGCCCCTTCGTTTGTGACATGTCAACCGAGGGTGTCTGATAGACAACGGGATGCAGGTTCACAGGCGAATGTTTGTTATAGATCGAGAGCGACCTAAGGCAAGGAATATACAAACGGTCTAGTACAATGAAATTTGGGGGGTGAGAGGGAAATTGATACAGAGGTGTAGTGCCACCATGAGTAACGTGTTCGCAGATCGCGGGGGAGGACGCCCTCGGAGAAGATGCGGAAGATTCGAGTCGGAGGGACGTCCGAAGACCAGTTTTGTGGGTTTTTCGAGCCCGTGTGTTTCCGGAAGTTTTGATGATGTTGGCCGGAGAGAAGATGGAATCTTGCGAGAGTATGCGTAATAATGGGTTGGTAAGTTATGCGTCGGTTGAACGAAGAAAGAGGTAAACGGGAGTGGAGAGGGATATGACAGTACACGGGTCTGGGCCTATGTTGTAATGGATTTGTTGGAATTACAAGTTTAACTAACTCGACAGAGGCCAAGTTCCCGAGTTGACGGAATGGTGGGAGACAATTAAGGGATGAGAAGAGAAGGGATGGGACTAGAGTCTGGGGATGAGATGGGATGGATGTAGGCAGACAGGGAGGCAAGGCCATTGGAGAGTAAGTTCGGGAAAGAGAAAAAATGATGTGTGGCGTTTGTGGGGACGGAGATGAAGGGATGCTAGTCCGGTGAATTTCTGTCGGGACGAGAGGACTGTCGAGTAAATCGCGATGTGCCCACGGGAGAAGTGCTTGAGGTCCGTGGGAATGGGCGAAGATGAGGGTGATACCCTAGAACGCGATCGACCAATGGGCACAAGGTGGAGCCGCTTTGTAAGGGAGATCTATAAACGAGATCGCATCGCGGGATTTAATAATGCCGAGAAGCCGAGAAATTGAGGGATGTGGTGGCCTGTGTGTCTGTGTTGGGATGGCAGAGAGTAGGATATCTATTCATGTACATTGGAATTGTACGATACATGATTGGGAGGATCCGAGAGGAAATGGCCGAGAGGAATGGATCGAGTCAAAGATTGGCATGGGACATGGCATGATACGGGATGGAGCATGATAGAACACGGCAGGGATTGGTGGGATGGGATGACAATGTCTGGTAGAACGTGTTAGAGTAATGTGCAAGGCAGGTGTTCCCATGAGGAGGGTGGTGATAGGTCTGAGATAGGAGTCAATGGATGAAAGGGGATTGGAATGTAACGAAAAAGGGAGTGTACGGCATGCGGAGCTGGATATGGGGAGGGTGGATTGAACAAGAGATCGACCAGCAAGAGGGCGAGGGTCGCGTTTGCTTGTGGGACGAGTCGGAGGAATGTGAAGAAGGGAGAGATCCGAAAATGGGGGAGAGGGAGTTCTCCGAGGTGGAAAGGTCGAGGCGGGGGGTAGAGGCGGAAAGGGAGATGGATGTTTGTTGGTGGGTAGTTGTTTGGTTGGGTAGCAGCGGTGGTTGTTTCGATCAGAGATGGACGAGTGTGGTGAATCAGATGGTGCGTTCAGATGGAAGAGAGAGAGGCTGTTTTGGATGGCTTGCATTGGGTTTCTGGAATACGGTACGGTGATTTAGCTGCTGAAACCCTAATTCAGCGCGAGTGACCATGTGTGTTTGCTCGATAAGACAGGCGACGAGGACCCCGGAAGGATGCGAAGTGGAAATAATAATTTGTGTGTTGTGTGTGATGGGGGGGGTGTGACAGACCCGAGAAAGCGGTAGAGCGAGGGAGGGAAACGGCTGATCCAATGACGCGCGACGCTCGCTCTGAGCAAAATGGCTTTTGCCAAAGAGCACAGCGGCACTTTACATTTCCAGGCTATATCTCTGCGAGTACCCAATAACGGGTACCATTTACGGGTACTAACAACTGGCGAAAAAATAACATCTCGTGGTGGGGCCGTTCATAAACTCGACTCGGCACCCACCAGCTCCTTCTGCACTCTGCTCCTCCCCGCTGTTGACTGGAATCCGTTTATAGCAAACAAGGCCTGCACCCTCGGAGGGACCTGACTGTTAGTGTTTATTTTGCTGTTTTGCTCGGAGAGGCAGCAAGAGATCACTCAGCGTGGACAGATTCTGTGGACAGTTGACCGTGGACAAGGACAATTGGGCCGTGGACATCAAAAAAAATTGGAGCGCGTGGTTTGGATCATTGAGAGTTGTCCATAAAAGAGTATTCTCCTCCATAAAAAGAGTATTCTGCTCCATTTGAGCCTGTCCTCGGTCGATAGAATTAAGTCCACCGCTATCCCACCTCTGTCCCCACTCACATTCCTCGTACAACGCCCTTGCATCCTCCGGTCATTTTCCCCTTGCCCTTTATATTCCGCACGTCAATTCCCTCTTCCTCTTCCGCGACTTATTTCGCCGTCCCTTCAATCATCTCTCCCGAGACACCTCCACATCTCCTCACACACATCATCACAACCACAAACGCCTCAAAGTCTTCTATATCCCGTACCTGGCCTCTTCCCGCCTCGTGCTACCATATCCCCTCCCTCTCTTCCCTTCAGATCTTCCATCCACTTCCATCCTCATAAGCAATGGCAGACCTCTACCCCACCTACGGTCGCCAGTACCAGCAGCGTCAAGACAATGCTTCGCAGCAGCCTTACCACTTGCAGGGCTCTTCAAACGGGTTGGTCTATCCCTCTCAATTGATCACGTCCAACCAGCCAACCGTCTCGGACGACCATTCCAGTCCTACACACCATGATTCCAGTTCACAGTCCCCCACTTCTCAGTCTCCGAAGCAGGAGTCTCCCTCCGCCCCCAAACAGGACGGCATCCCTCAGCAGCCTGCAAAGCCCCAGGCAACTTTCCTCACAAAGCTTTACGCGTATGTCCTCCCTCTCTTCATCTCTAACAATTGAGATCTCACACCCGCATACAGTCTCCTCGAGCGTCCAGAGAATCACCACATGATTCGATGGGACCCAGCTGGTGAACATATCATCGTAGAGAGGCCAGAGCAGCTCGCCCTCCATGTCCTCCCAAGCGTCTACAGACAGTCGAGATTTGCCAGCTTCTCCCGGCAACTCAATGTGAGCCGTGACTTCTCTCTTGCTTCACAAACAGCTTTCAATGCGCCATTCTCTCGTACAACTTCCTAACTTCGTCCTCGCTTTCTTACAGATCTATGGCTTCATGCGGAAGGTCAACCTTCGCAATGTAGATCCCGCTATTGATGACCCTGATGCGAGTACTTGGTGTAAGTCGCGCCCGCGTTTTCTTGGCCCTAACATACGCTAATTAATTAATTCATACCCGCTCGTGTTTTACAGCCCATCCAACTTTGAACCGTCATTCGCCCCCAGAAGTCGTCGCAAACTTCAAACGGAGGGTTCCCCCACGCCTTCCAAAGCCAAGAAAGCGCGACTCGAATGATGTTGCAACTCTCCCGCCACCGCGCTCAGCCATGGGCATGGGCCCAGTCTCATTATCGGTCCCTTCGCCATCTTCTCCTGGTAGGGGTGCCCGAGCCCGTGGGTTCTCTGCCCCAGGTTCTTTCACACCTCTAACTCAGCCCACAGCTCCTGGTTGGACCACAAACTATCCTCGTTCCGCCCTCCCGCCCCTGACCGTGCCATCCGAGTCGGGTCTTTCATCTCACGCAAATATGTATTCCCATTCTTCCCATACCCTGCATCCTATTACCCCAAATGATGATACCCCTGCATCGGCTGGCTTCAGCGCAATGTCATACACCTCCTCGAGCCGCGAAAGCATGATGCTGCCTTCGCCAAGCTCTCAATACCCATACGGTGGGCAGGACAGCTGGTCCTTCAACCCCGGCAATGGCACAAGCAGTCATTCCAGCGGTAGTCTGTCGAGTCTGCTCAATCCCTCAAACGGATACTCTGCGACACGCCCCACAGGTATCAATACCTATCCCACTACCACTCAGTACCAGTCTGTTTCAATGAGGTCCGCACCTCATAACGGCAGTACCACTTCTCTTTCCCCAGATAGCAGACCAGCCACCAGTTACTCGGTCTCCTCCTTATCCTCTCTATCGACGCCTTACGAAGATACGGCAGGGCATTTCGGGCACGACTACTCCCGTCCTAATTCCAGCCATCACCCTTCATCAGCAAGGCCGATTACGCCATCATCTAGGCCGCCATCATCCAAGTCTGCGTATCCAAGTGCGCCTTCCCTCAGCATCCGTCGAGACAGGCGTCACAGCCACGCCATGTCCCCGTATCCATCACCATATGGGGAGCATCCTCCTCCCTCGGCGGGATCTGAGAGGCCATCTACGTCACCACAGCCATCAGACGATCAGACAGTTGGTGCTGGAAATATCCCCCGAGTGCGAAGCATGATCCAATTACCCTCTGTTGGATCTGTAGGATCGTACCCTTTTGATCCCTCACCAGCGGATTTCGCGTATCAAGTGGACGATGTGCGGCAGACCCAAGGGCACACAACGCAGGCCATGTACGGGATGTCTGGCCGGAGCGTTCGACCATCGACATCTGCGTCGTCTCTCTCGACAAGCAGTTCGGCCGCAAATACCCCTGGAGGGGACGGATACGGAACAGGGGGACACGAAGGAGCTGATATCAGTCGATGTGAGTGAGTCAAAGGCTTTCGCGCTCTTGTTCGCATTGCCCAACTGTCATTTCCTATGTTAGAACATTTCGCTGATGGCATACCGTCTCTTTTCCCCCTTTGCTCCCTGCCCCCACCCTCCTCTGATTTTCATGCATTTTCTCTCGTTTATTTTTATGCGCATACAGTCTCACCCGACTTCGGCTTCGTGGCGATGAATGAACATATTCCACAGTATACTAAGCCGGGAGAGCTCCAATGAGCATCTATCATATGGACTCCATGGAACCGACGCCTCCGATGAAACCAGACGGTTCTTGTTTCTCCCGAAGTCACCGCTCGCAGTATAGACAGCCTCATCGTAACGCGATGATTGGCTCACGGACCCTCCACACGGCATTCGTTTGTTGCTTTCTTGTCAAGTCACGTTGGATTTGGGATCTTAGGAAGAGGCAGGCAGGCAGGGGCGAGAATGTATGGGAGAAGACATGTGGATATGGAAGGTGGTTGCCGGTTTGGCTGGGATGATGGGGAAGAGAAGCGGTCATGAGGGTTCTCGGTGTGTGGTGCGCTGCCGCGAGGAAGAAGTAGTAGAGACTGAAAGAGAAGAAAAAAAAGGTCACCCGCCGGTGGCAATCGGTCCATCTTCGCATCAAGGTTTTCCTTTTCCCTTCGGTGGTCGCGTTCGCAGGCACACGGTCGTTCTCGATATCTCTGTTTTCTGTTTATCTCACTTTCTCGCCCCGTTTCTCCTTGGTTGTTTCGTGTGCTCGCAGCTGCTGCAGCGCATGCACATGCGCAAGGGGAGGAGACCTGGATCCGATCAGTTGGTTTAGGATTGTTTATTTGAGACCGAGACCGTGGTGAAGTTGGAGAGGTTGGCCACCCCAAAACCAAAAGTGGAGGATTTGGATCTGTTTGTGATAGAAACTGCACCGTATGGATGCTGGTCTGTGCTATGGCTCTTGCTCGTAGTATCGTTGTGACTTTTTTCCCCCTACATTTCATTTCCCTCGTCCTCGCCTTTCCCTGTTGCCTTGCCTTGCGCGTTCTGTTCGTGGTTTCTGGTTCCGAGATTTTCCGCCGTCGCTCTTCTCTTGCCTGGTTCGTCTTACTATACGCGTTCGCTCTCTTTGTCGCTCGCTCGTTCGTTTCTCATGTTGCCCTCGGTCTATTCATTGCGATTTTTTCTTCTTCATAACATATCCCATTTGTGTGCGTTTTTCGTCGTTCGCCGGTCTGTTAGGTTAGCTATATCCCACTTTGTGTCCGATTGCTTTCTTTCTCTCGTATTCCCATACCATCCATCAGGTCGTCTAGTAGTATCCCATTGTTTTCATACCGTTCATTGTCTCTGGTCTCGTCGCTCGTCTATATTCTTTTCCCACTCTCATACACCATCTCCGTACATCCATCCGCATACACTGTGTTCGCTTTGCGAGATTGCGACGCCTTCCAAGTCATATATACATACATACGTACATCCACACATCATCATCCATCGCCTTTTTCGTCATCCTCTCTCTCGTAGGCGTCTTACCCCACATCCACCATCTCTCGTTTGTTTGCAATTTTGTCTTTTTCTTTTCTGTTTGTGTACTTCTTTTTTCGTTGCGTGGTTTTATACTTCCGATTTGTTTTCTAGTTTGTGCGTTTCAGGTTAGGATACGCCTATACAGAGTGATACCTTGGTCTTGTATTTTTGAAAGCCGTAATAGATACCCATAAGATCCGTCTTAATTTCATGGTTTGGGGGGTTTAGTTGATTGGACAATTGGTTTTGGATTCATGACCATGCTGGCATGCCAATGTTGTATTCTTGTTCTTTTAGCTTTCTTTTTGTCTGTCGCGTGTGTTGAATGATTATTTGAAATGTGATGAAAGCAAGGAGGTGGGTGTATGCGGAGGACGTTTACATCATTGTCAAGACAAAGGCGCCGAATAGACGGAAATCGCGGGCAGCGGGCAAAACCATTCATCGCCGTCTGCCACAGGCCACAGGCTACTGGTGAGTGGGTGGGCTTCCCGTCGACCCGACCTCGTGGATCGAGAGCGCTCATCCCATTTCACGCGCGGGGCCACTGACCATAATCTCACTCGGACTCCGAACTCCCCTGGCATTCCATTCATTCCTTTTCGCGACATTCGACAACCATCCAACCGTCCATCAACAACATCTCAATCGTCATCTGTTGTTGCCCTTGTGTCCGTTTTGACGCCTCCTCCTCGGGACTTTGGTGTTCTTCTTGCTCGTTTCAGAAAACGCGAACACCCGAAGACGTCAGGGAGGAAACAAGAACAAGTCAGTCGTGCGGGTGGATATCTCGGAGGAGTTTGATTTATTTTGTTTTTCGTGGTTTGCTATTGGAGAGGGTGAAAGGTGGTGGAAATACCTTGCTTGGATATGGATGATTCCAAACTCGAGCGCCTTGTCAACCAATGTAGATCCAATGGTATGTCGGTTTCACTTTTCGCGTTGGGTCTTTGCGGGATGGGTTGATTGTGGTGGTCCATGTAGATGTCGATGTCAAAATAGATGCTATTGCGAAACTGCAAGTTGAATTCGAGGCTGGGATAGAGGTGGGCAATCGTTCCATGTCTCGCGTTCAAAGGATTAAAGGAAGAGTTGACCACAAGACTTTTTATTCTCTGGTTTCTACATTTCCGGTGGTGCTGGGATATGGAATATTATAGATCACGGATTCAGATGCACTCCTAACGGTGTTCAAGAGTTGTCTACGCGTCTCGAATCAACATCTTACAACTGCTGTTTTGTCGGCCCTTCCACCATTGTTGCCGCTATTGATCACTCGGAATACTCGTAACCCTTCAGCATCTACATCCCCCGCCGCGTCCACTTCTTCTGTCGGCCCTTCCTCGTTCATAGATGTTTACACCCTCCGGCAGGCTTTGGTGGCGTTCCTCCCTCCAGGGGGAGTCATTGATAGGCTTGGAGATGCTAGAGAGAAACCGAGAGAAAAGGCGAGGGAGACCTTGGTCATTTTGGGTGGCATGGCTTTTAGGTCTGGTAGTGGCTCGGCAATGAGCAGGTCGAGGGAAGGAAAGGGCCCTGAAACACCCTTGATGATCTTCGAGAGATTCTTAAAGGAGGTCGGGTTCGCGAGTAAAGTGTGGAGACTCAGGGAGCAGGTGTGTCAATGTACTGTTGTCGACTCAAGGTGCAGCTCGATTCTGATAAGGTTCTGGTTTGCTCGCACGTTTGGATAACGAAAGTGCATCCTGACATTGGTGCATATACGTCGTGCACACCACATGTTCCCCATCCGGCCCTACCTCCCTCAACTCATTGGCTTATTGGAGGATATGGACGGCAATGTCCGTGAATGCGCACGGCAATCCGTCGTTGAACTCTTTACCGGTCCTGCAGTTACGGATGCCGCACGTTCAGATCTCAAAAAGGAGTTGACAAAGAAGGGGGTCAGGAAAGCTATCGTTGACGGTGTTCTTTCACAGATACTGCAAGCTGCGGCTGGCAGTCCTGCTACTCCCACATCAAGCGAGGGTGGAAACGAGAATGGAGACGGGGGGAGAGCTGGTGGTTCTGGGTATGTGCCTCCGAGCATTGCACTGATGAATAAACGTCCTTCACCCGTGGGGACGGGAAACGGGATCCCAAAATCTTCAAGTCAGCCCAGTATGGGTGCGAGCTCACGACCAGCTAGCCGAGCTGCTGCCTTGTCGCCTGATGGCGCTCCTCCCCCAGGTGGCGGAGGCTCTGAAGTGAAACCAGTCTATGTACGGTCCTCTCTTCCTCACTTCAACCCAACTTGTGGTTCTGATGGCTGACCTTTATGGTGATATGACAGATCGTGTCTAGCCGGGATCTGGAGGGCGAGTTTGCTTCCATGCTAAAGCACTTTGAGGTATCCGACTTTTTTCCCCCTCTCTTTTTGATATGATCTTGTGCCTGGGGTGTGATCGAGCTCAAACTTGAATTCCCATTTTCAGGGGAAAGAAACCGAACACAATTGGGCTCCGCGTGAGAAGGCGATTCTCAGAGTGCGGGGAATGCTCAAGGGGGACGTTTACGAACGCTTCACGGAGACTTTTTTGAGTAATTTGAAGCCGTTTATTGACGCCTCGATCAAAACGGTAGGTGATGCCGGATGACACATCGATCTGTTTGAACATTGCTCAAACCTCCTAATAGCTCGTTAGTTTGCGGACAACGGTCGCGTCAAATACCTGTTCACTGTATTGTGAGCTGGCTGTGACATTGGGACCTGCGCTCGATCCGTGTTGTGATACATTGTACCACAACCTGCTTGGTATGGCCAATTTGACCAAGAAGATTATTGCACAGCAGTCGCAGGCTACGGTGACGGTCGTTATTTCTCATACTTCAGCTCAGCCGCGTCTCGTGGTACCGCTGATGTGGAATACATTGCAAGACAAAGCGCCGCAACCCCGAACGTATGCTCTGGGCCACATCAAGACGTATATCGAGGCGCATGGCACTAATTCGAAGCACATCATAGAAAGTTCCGGTGCAATTGATACCCTCGAAAAAGCTGTCAAGAAAGGTCTAGGTGATCCAAGTCCTCTCGTCAAAGACGTAGCTCGGCGGGTCTTTTGGAGCTTTGTCACAGATGCTGGAGAGAAAGGTCTAGAGGTCATTTNAGGTGCCCCATTGGGATTCCATGTCGAGAAAGCAGCTCGAAAAAGCTTGCCCGGACCCTGAAGTTCTCGCTGAAGTTGCCATTCCTCCGACTACTCCCAAGGTCAAGAAGAGTAGTGTGGCGGCCACTATTGCTGCCAGTCGAGCGAGGGCCAAACAGATTGCCACCGCACCTCCAACTCTTCGTCACCAGGCAACTTCTGCTGCCCGGACGACTTCACCCCCAAGTAATAAACGGCCCGTTTCTCCGGCGTTATCGTCTTCCAGCTCGGCAGGGGGGAGAGCAGCTTCACCTGTAGCTCGATTACCTTCTTCGTCTTCCTCACAAAGGGCGAGAGTCGTTTCCGCCGGAGCACTCTCACGATCAACGAATCATACTGGGTTTGTACCCACTGCGCATCATCGGGAATACTCACGAGCAAGACCGCCGGCATCACCTCCTTCTCCCACCCCAGACCCAAGCAATCGTCGAAGGGTGTCCTCTCCCCTTGTTGCCGTCCCTCCATCGAATAGTAATTCAGTTCTCAGGAGAGCCGTGCAGACTGCGCTCCCTGCATCACCGCCTTCGAAATATGCAGCAGTTAATACATCGCCAACGCCCCGTCCACAACGACATGCCACGCCGCCACCACCAATTCATCGAGAATCTCTCTCTATTGAAGGCCTTCACACGACTGAGGAATCTCTGCTTTTGGCGGCCAAGATTCCTGTACCTGATGGAGATGATTCTGATCTGGAAGTCGATATGGATATCGACGAGTCCCTCAATTTAATTTCCTTCTCCACGCCGTTTGAGGTATATCCTCCTCCTGGGATGGGTGGGACGAATGCGAAGTCGGCTGCGTCATTTTCTCCGCGGTCAACGAGTTCCAAACCGGGCTTATCGAATGCGCTATCGACTGCTACGAGCTCATCACCCACAGGCACTCTGCCGCAGCCGATGGTAGAAGATGCGATGCGTGCTCGTGCTGAGCAGGCCGAAAGCGCCGCTCAAAGGTTACTCGAGCTCGTCGAACCTGAAGAAGATGGAGTGCCATCATCTCCTCTTCCTCCGTCCCTATTGCTCGGAACACCCGAAGCTACGCCGAAGGTGAAGGCAAGGGTCTCGGCGGAAGTCAGTAGTCATACGAAGGTCACTGCTGGAATGCCGAGGACGCCTGTCAGAAATTCTTCTAGCATCATGCGTCAAGCCGCGCAGTTTCAAGACAGCCCTGCGTATAAGCCGTCGTCCACTTCACTGTTTGATATGATCGACTCCAATAATAACCGTAGTGAATGGTGGACTAAACGCAAGAATCGTACGTGTCTCGGTGGTATTTACATCCCCATGGATGGACGAATGCCAGCAATTTGACTGACCTATCTTTGTTCTCAATGCAGTCGTGGATCAGAGCATCCCCTTCACTGCAGGAGAACCCTCGGATCGCCGGGAAGAACTCAATGGTTACATCGCACAGCTGGAACAGGGTTCCGCAGACACCCGTGTCCTCAAGAAGCTTGCCATTCTGTGCAGATTAAGCCCTGTGAACGAACCCCTCTCCCCTATTAGTCCGGCGTTATCCGATCCCGCAAGTCAATCCCCTGTTTTCGGACTGTCGCGCTCCCTCCCGTTGCTAAAGTCGGATCTGTGGACCCAAGGAAAACTTTTCGATAGGACGTTTGACGCCGTGATCCAGTCTTTGGACCCTGCTAAGGTATGTATGTGGTAATAGATGGGGGAATGCTGTCGTATACCCTGAACTTCAGCGTGTTGAGAAAACTTACCTTTGGTCGCCTTTGTTTTTTCTATCAGAGTGCTGCCGATCTCGAGTATGGCTTAATTGTGCTATGGGAGATGCTCGAGAACCAAGCACCTCTCATTGAAGGCCGGGAAGCCGACATTTTTGCGGCGCTGCTTCGTATTAGATATTGTGGTCAAGCAACAGTGAGAGGCTTCTGTCTTGTTACATCTTCCCTTGGCCGATACAGATCTCATTGGGCGACGTTCTTTTTAATCAGGTTATGCAAGCTACCAATGACTTCCGTGACGCTCTCACAACAAGGATTGAACCTGTGTACGGACTTACGACAATGCACGCAAGCATTCGGGCATTCCGTGATTCCCCGCTTCCCTTGTCAGCAAGTCCAGACACCAAGGACGGGACCTATGCGTTTGGATTGATAGCTCTAGGAAAGTTCATGTTACGTTTGCCGGCCGAAGTTCTCGAGGATGAGTTGCCTCGTTTGAGGGCAACGCTCACATCTGTAAGCGCGAATCCCTCACGTGTAGAATTTTCACCGCTGATTCTCATGCCCCTTTGACCTTTTTTTCTCTTCTTCCTTTCCCTTTTTCTTCCTTTCGCAGGCTTTGACTGACGAATCATCTGAATCTTCAACCGTCGTGAGGGAGGCCGCTGCCGCTTCCATCATTGCTGCGCAAATTGTCATTCAAGATGAGACACACATCTTTGCGCTCCTGGACGGCTTGCCTGATGACAAGAAGAATCTCCTTGCCTATCTATTCGACAAACATTCATCCAAGGGGTCGGGAGGCGCCAATGGTCAATCTGCAGTTGACAAACTCGAGAGGGAGATTAGGAGGCTGGATAGTCGAACCAGTCTGGCGCCTAGACCCTCCCTGTCATTCTGACTTTCCGAGTCGAACAACCCTTAAGCAATCCGTTCCCCACAAACAAGAGAAACAAAACAGCCTCTTCTTCTACTTGCTATCGTTGACGTAGTTCTGCCGTTCTCGTTCTCAATATAATGTCCAGGCAACAAATTTTAATGGATTTTTCCTCTTTTTCTTTTTTTCCCATTTCGACTCTTTCTTTTCCACAATCAAGTTCTCAATGTGTGCCATGAATTCCCTTCTTCCTTTTTCAACAACCTCCCCCCTCTCATTATGTATCTCATCCATTATGAATTTTATGATCATGATGATGTGTGTAGCAGGGCTAGCACAAAAGACGCCACCCTTTTTTTTTCTGTATCGTTCATACCCACCCAAAAGATA
The DNA here is from genome assembly GCA_027627245.1 of Meripilus lineatus. Lineage (NCBI taxonomy): Eukaryota > Fungi > Basidiomycota > Agaricomycetes > Polyporales > Meripilaceae > Meripilus > Meripilus lineatus. The sequence goes on along the minus strand of JANAWD010000156.1, from coordinate 32,775 downwards.
CTATTGGATCTTCGTTCTGAAAAGACCGCATTACGTCCTCCTGAAATGATATCAAAACATGAAACCCCACTGAACAGGCTCTGACTCTCTCCCCTCCCCGGGAGTTAGCGAAAGGAAAATAAATTGTGGGGCGCACCAATGCCACCAACCAGGTGCAACCGCTGATCTTGGGTGTGATTGTGACGGAGGAAATATACGCCCTTGAGGGCAAGTTCGCTCCTCCGGCGACTACGTTTATGGACGCGGATTCTCACCAAACTTCATCTCCGTGATGTCCCCACCAGGCAAGGCGGCTATGGAGAGGATACATGAATGGTCGCCAGAGGTTTGTAATGCATTACCGTACCCATTCTGGTGGGCCCGGTCGAAGATGATGGATGATGGAACTGGGGAATTCCGTCAAATGGGAGCACGTTAGTTGGCAGATACGGCCAATTGGTTATGCGCACACAAGAAAAAAAGAATTCTAGACAGGTATGGCATTCCTCCACTTTTAGAAAATTGGTATTTGCGAGCACATTCCAAGGATAATATACAAATCGCAAGTCATCCACCCCTTCTAATGCACATTGTGAGGACCCAAGGTGATTCATGTGCGTCATGTCCTCGAAGAACACCCTGTCCTTCAGCGGAACATAGCAGCACAGAGAAAAAATGTCACCTGGTCACAATGAATGGTAAAGCATTATCACCCGAAGGAGATAAAAGGTATGCCTCCGCCAAGAAGGTATGGTGAACAGACGTGGGCGTCGACATGAGGGTCGTGAGTTTGTACAGGTGGTCGCAATCCGGGTCACCAATCCGATACGAGTGCCTACCAAAACCCGTTCAACAAAGCACAAGACAAACTCGATCAAAGAGGTACTCACAGGACTGCACGAAGCAGAATGCCGCTTCGTGGCCACAGATGGCCACCTGGAGGCTACCTCAAACACCAAGTATACTTCTGGTGTGTTCGGAACGTCGAGCCATACGTTGGCGATAAGGTGCCAAGTGAGGTGCTTTCTCTCTCTGGAACTGTCCCGGACTGTCCCAGCGAGGCAATGGGACTCGCTCAGGCCTGTAGTTGACGATCCCTCGCCATTCATCACGAGTAATGCGAGTACGACCCTTCACCGTTCGCAAATACACATTCTTGTCCGCCCATATCCTCCTACCAAGACGCTCCTTTATCCGCTGACATGTTCGACCGATGATATGGGTAATGTACTTTTGCAGCTCCGTCAAGGAGGCTTTGTCCCTCTCTAGAATTGTGATGTGAAGATCAATGTTAAACTTCTTCGGTGGTGGTGGTTCTGGCACTGCTGGCGCATCCAGGTCGACGTCGAAGTGGTCCAGAGGGATACCAATATCCTCCACCGAGGATTTCGCCCCTTCTGAAGGCCGTGGTATCGTCGTTGGTGCCTCCAACACCGGTTTGGATACTTCGTCCTCGACCTCCGACTTGGAGGACTCCAACTCGTCTTCAGCTCGCCACTTCTCCCTAATATCCTTGTAGTAAACGAGATCAAATCGTTTCCTGCGCAAGACCCTCTGGAGTCTGAGCGCAATCCAATGCATCAACTCCATATTCTTGTCGGTATTTGCTTCCGAAAATATGGGCATGATCATGTTACGGTTGACGGCCATATGCAACGCGAGAATCTCGTTCCTGGGTTTTATGAGACAATCGCCCCGGAGTTTACGGTCTACTTCTCGGTCGTATTGCATGGCAGCCAGGAGGTAGTGTCGCATGAGGGTAGCATGTCCCGCTTGGGATATCCACCGTATTAGCATCGAGTAGGTCGTTGTGTTGGGCGTAGCATGTGGTTGGACATACGGGGCAACGGCGGGACTACTGACACCGAAATCGTCGTCCTCATCATCATAGAAGGAGGATGCAGGGACTGCGGGAGCGTGGGAAGGAAGGGGAGTGGTCAAGACTTCGAAAGCTTGTACGAGTTTCGAGATGTTGCCTATCCGACCCAGCACGTCAATGGTGGTGTTGAGTGCCGCGGTCGAGAAAGGCTGAGGAGTGGGTACATGGGAAGCCAAGTCGCCCTCCCGCGGTACGTCCTTCGTACGATCTTGATCCCAAAACTCTAATGGTGGTCGATCTGGGAAAGCCAAGTCGATACCGTACGCAACCTTCAACAACTTCTGCAGCACCTCCAGGTCCAACGTCTCCTTCAGCACTCGAATCGCAAGGTCGACATTGACGGATGTAAATGGGATGTTGACCGCCCACATCTCGTTCAATAACTTCATGCATATATTGGACGTTTCCACGACAAGATGTGGTCGAAGTTTGTGGTAGCAAGGAAGTTTGAGCCGATGGCAAAGTGCTTGGAGACATAGTCCGTAGGTTTTGGGAGTTTTGGCAAGTCCGAAGGAAGTAATCTCCTGGAGGACTTTAACGGCGCCCAGGTGATGACCAACAGCAGCGAATTGCTCCAGAATGAAGTGGTAGTCGTCAAGTGTCGGATAATGGCCAGCTTCCCGGATGTTGTGAATAATGGACTGGAAACGGATTTCATGAACGTGCGAATATCGTGGACGCGACCCCTCCAGGAGAAGTTTCGCCATCTCAACCCTGGCCTGCTTGGGAGGCAGCGTGCATTGACGGAGTACTTTCTGGTGGAGCTCCAGAGGGACTTTTGCGGGGCGCACGAAATTGAGAAGGTCGACGTAACAACCCCATACCCGTCGGTGGGGGGCATTACGAGACAAGACCACCTCCAGGTCGTGAAGCTTCAGCTCCTCAATCAGTTCCCGTTTATCGCGATCCCGAGATTCTACTACCGGTGAGCCAGGAGTGTCGATCGTGGGTGCTGCGAGGGCTAGTTGGCGTTGGGACGATGAGCAGAAGGTTCGACATGTCGGTGATCGGATTGTCTTTGGCGGTCGGGAAAGACTACAGTGTCGAAGAGAGGTTTTGAGGGCCGTTGACATTCCACGAGGCCACCGAAACGCGACACCGGAGAGAGAGGAGGATATTTTGCGATGATGGCCTTGAGCGTTTGCTCAATCTTTCCAGCGAACGGCTCGCGTGCGGGCGTCGGGATGCGCCCTCAAGCGCCCGGAAAATTATGTCCACGTGCCTCAAATCCGCCACTCTACCGAATAAAGCAAGTACTGTAGTTCAGCACTCCGCTCATTCACCCAGTCATCAGAACGGGGCGAGGACGGTATCGAGGTGGGGGAGGCGGACAACTTCATTGCAATCAAATTCATGAAAATATCTACACTCTTTTCCAGACCATTATTCTCTCTTTCCCTTTGTGACTTTCGATGCTCTGTTTTGGGACTTCATCAATCACCCTTTCCCATCTCTCTCCCAGCACCGTGGCATAATGATCTGTGTGTACATAGAATGGTGGGCCCTCGTCATGGGGAGGGACTATGGGAAACATGACCGTAATCAAATAGCCCCCGGGCTTCGTTAATGCGGTCACTTGTTCTCCCCAAGCGGGCCTCAACGATGGCGGAATGGCCACGAAGAATCTACCAGGTCCAAATGAAAACCCTGAGAGCACGTACACAGAGATATCAGAAAATGAGCGACTCACGTGTAATCATATATCAAGTCAAAGCTATTCCTTTCACCTTCGCCCTCCGCTCCCAATTTGAAGAAATCTCTCACCTCAAAGGTGACTCGTCCCGGACCCCTAAAGCCTGACGTGGTGATTAACCTCATGAGAGAAAAGAATGCATGAGATGAAGCACTAGAACACAGTCCGTGGGTGTATTCTCTCACTTCTTCCCTCCGTCTATCGCAAGAGGCGAGATATCAACAGCCAGAACATCGAGCCCCAGTTTCGAGGCGATCAAGAGTGCATCAAAGCCCTGAAGATGGGGCTTCAGTGACGGAATGATAATTTTTCACTTTTCTCGACTTACTCGACCACATCCGGGGATAAGTGCATGCCCTGACTTTGGGAAATCGATCTGACCGGATTCCAGCAAGTCCTTCAGGGATAGTTGTGCGTCTCCTGTCTCCCATGGTGTGACACCGGCCTCCCTACAATCATTAGTATTCAGATTGCAATGAATCACCTAGTTCTTGCAATACAATGTACAGACCAGAGCCTGTCCCATCCATCGTTTCCATGTTGGGCAATCGACTGTCGCACAGATTGAATCTGAGCGTGATCGAGGGAAGCAGGCGAAGGCGTGGATGTCGACATCTGCGTCACAAAAATCGATTTGCTGGCGTTCTTTAAACGAAATTTAATGGCCGGATTCGAGATGAAGGTTTGAGAAGCTACGCTTAGTCTGCTGGGGAGTTTGAATGGCCTCAACATCGGGCTATAATCAAGGTATTAACCAACACCGCCGGTTTTCTGATAATGGGAAACACCCCCTGGTAGCGGGATTTCACATTCGCGGCTATTGAATATTTCACATACAGGGCCGGTTCGGGAGTGCGGCCCATCTGTCGACTATGCCCTTGTGGTTAGGGTAGCACGCGTCCTGACCACGGGGTAATCACAACCAGATGACAACCAAGTGCAACACCAAGGGGGTTCGAAGAGCAGCATCTAGGTCCCCCCGCGTAAACCCCTTTTTTTCAGGTCCTCAATTATCTTCGCGGTACCGTGATAAGGACGAAGAAATTGATGCCAAAAAGCTCCGAGGAAAAGCAGCAAGGCCCGATTTCAGGTTCGTTCGCTATATTGCCGGAGGCGTATTGAGGGGACTTACTGAAAAGCCTCCTTACAACGAGTGATACGGAGCGTCGGATAGGGTTCCTGGCGTTGAGGTAAGTCTGTTGAATATGCCTCAAGCTGCACGCAGACCCACGTTGACCCTAAACGTGAAAGCAGCAGATCCACTGACGTTGGTTCTCCGGCGTTCTTTTCATTCGCATTCGTTGTTCTTGGTATCACTTGGCCTGCCCCGCACACGTACACCGGTTGGGCCCTATCGATACAAAGCAGTTTAATTCCGGTGTACTTTGTGTACGATCTTGTAAATTCATCCGTGACGCTTTGTTGACCCCGGAAAAGGGTGAGGGAAGTGCGACGGCAATTGGGCCAATTATAGCACGAAAATATTGTTCCGAAGATCAGAACCCCAACTGATCCACAAAATTTCTGATCTTAAAGCTTTACAAAGGTGGGAGGATGATCCCACCCGTGGCACTTGTCTTTGGTGTTTTGCGCTGTGACATTGCCCCGTGTCCCGTCCAAGTTAGCTGGCAAGTGCCCACAGGTCTCCACTCGAGACACATCAAGCACATGGATTCCCCCAGGGATTGATAATCACGCCGTAAGGGAGAATGGAATGGAGTATGAATTTCTCGAACCCTTCTGATGCGCCTCCCTCATGACTTCCATGCAATGTTCTGAAACCTGCGACGTGGACACGCACGTGCCGCGATATCAATGCAGCCTTGCATGTTGAGTCAACTGGTATAGGGTCCTTTCACTTATCCAGTACTATGTGATCCGTAGCGGCCCCAGAGGGCTCAAAGGTAGTGGAGGAAGTTCGCGACCGGGTAAACTCTAACGGCGATAAAGGGCTACTCATGTGAGCACGCCTCTGAAGCATTTCGATTTTCATCTCACTAATCCCCCGTCGATAGGATGATGATGGAGGATTTAGGTTATGTACCTACCCCAAAAGATCGACCTGCGCCGCCATTTAGGGTTGTGGGATGAAATATGACAGGCCCGAGCCATCAGAACGACAAGAGTGCAAGGCGACAGTTACCCTCATATCCCAACCGATTGCACATGTTGAACCGAAGAGACCGTATGGGATGATCCCGCTTCAAAGGTGGACATGACCAAAAGCGTCTAGGGGGTACATGGGAAGAAGGAGGGAGTGCAGTGCGAGTGCTTCCGATGGTCCACTGATCTTGCCAGATCTGGTCTTCGAACGCCACAAAGCCCAAGACTCCCTTTTCTATCCGGGCTGTGACACTGATACCGGAAATATCGTCAAACTGCCAAAATCCCGAGTTGTCTGGGGTCCTCGTCCGCTGTGACACATGGGGTCGTTGGAATACCGCGGCATAGAAGTAAAATCGCATCGGCGGAGGTTGTTGGGCCAAACCACTCAAACCTCCATCACCCGTCCTCACGTTGACAGTGCTAATCAAACTCAACTACTTTTGGTGTGAGTAACAGGGAAAGACAGAGACACGAAGTTTCCATTCTGTCGTCTGATCGGGTTCATGTACGTTGAACAGTGCGAAAAAAATCCATAACAAGGGAAGTGCAGGCAAGACCCCTCTTTGCTGGAGCCATTTCTCACCGCATTCCGACGACATTCCTTGAATTCCACTCGACGGAAGTAGCCGTCAATGTCAAACTCGCCCCCATCCCAATGTAAAGTAGCACACGAGGAAATAGGTCGCTCATTTCACAGAACGGTGCGCAAGACATCCTCATCCGTGCAGCGGCGCAACGAGGATCTTGACGTGAATTATACCGTGCATCGTCGGAACAGTGCCTTCTTCACCAAGCAGAGCAATACGAGTGCGCTCTCCCGTTGCGCAACTTTGTTATCCTCTCCCAAACAATCCGCACGGACTTCCGACCCTCAAACCCTATGCAGCAGGTAAAAGGGTCCTCGAGGTTTCCTCCGAACCAACCAAAGGGATCATCAAGAAGCGGGGAACGGGTGGGGATAACTTGGCCAACTGGGTTGAGTTTGAGATGTGTCCCAGGAATTGTCGATAGCCCATCAACCATATGACAGGCCACCGTAAAAATTGGCATTAGATGAAAAAAAATCCTCGGGTTGATATTCTGGGGTATCACCGAAAAAATACACTTGTGCAATGGGGTATGCGAACAACACAATGATAGGATACGGTAGGAGATCATTTGCTGGGATATCAGACCGTACGGATGGCAAACGCCACGCATATGCATATTATCGAGTCCTGTGAATGATGTTTTGTTCGTCTCACTTGCGGCTGTGTCGCAATGCATCATACCGACTCACATTCGCGTAGACCTCCTGAGTAACCACATCTGAATCTTCCCAGTGGCAGGCCAAATCCGCCCTGGATAAATGAAGAAGTCATGAGATCACTTCTCGATGTCTCGTATCGCATGGCATGACACTCGCCTTCCTCCCTGACCGAGATTCTCGTTGATCTGGGTCATGACAATGTATTTACTTTGGAGAGGGGTGGCATTGGCGACAGGGAATCCCACCGACGAAAGACTCACTCACAATCCACGAGGCTGGATTTCTACTCGGGGGAAATCTTACGCATGAGACACCACACATGTAGCAACAGACGGCAGCAACGAGCATACCTAACATCCGCTCCTTTACACGGTCTCCTATCTCCTTTACCCATCCTTTCACCCGATCCCTGTCGCGATGTCCTGGCCATGTCTCCGATTGCAATGTCGTCTGCAGCAATTTCTTCACATAGGCACGGAGCAAATCGGTGTCAAACGTCGGTCGTGGTGACGGTGCACTTGAGCGTGGGGTTTGCGGCGATCGTAGGCCTGAGACCATCATAGTTGGCGAGGGGGAGATGATCTTTGTTGGCCTCTATGGCCTGAGTGCAACGCCAAAGGCTGGGTTGCCGACTGCCGTCTCCCAATCGGGCTGTGAGTCGCGTCTACGCCACGTGGCTGAGAAATGACCATCATCATGCGCTCACTTGCCCCTGCAGGCTGTCCAGATACATCTACCCCCTCCGCGGTCCTATACCCTCCTTATACCACAACACCGACGGAAACATGTCGTCGATATCCTTTCCAAACGGCGGGCAAATTCAGTTTCCTGGTAGTGCATCGGCGTCTGCGCACGAGATGGAGTTCTTCTCAAGTTTTGAGGCGTCTGCGGACAGCACGTTCCAAATGAACCCGTTATCTGCACGACCTCCGAGGACTTCTCGCGTATCTATTGGATCTACGACGTACACGTACGATTCTGATTTCCAAACATCGCTGGAGCAGACACCAAAAGCAGTCGAGGTGGAAGTAGAGGTACAGTCTGATGACGAGTCCGAGCAAGCTCGCGAGGATGAGGCTTCTGGTGTCCGGAAGGAGGAAATCTGGCGAGAGTTATTGCTCACTGCCAACGGCAGGGACAAGTCCTTTGTGCGTATCATTCGCTCGTATTGATGCGCATGTTCACTACGCTGACGCGTCCAACCACTCGCACAGAAACTGATGCAGTATTCCCTCCGAATGTATCTTCTATTCCATAGTTCGGTCACAAGGGGCCCTATCTCTCGAGGGATGAAGCGGCCGCCATGGGAAGCGTCCCTGTTCAAGCGTTTTGAGACGGCTATCTCTGGCTTCTCACTCACGAGGTAAATCCTGCCCCATCTTTAGGAGGAAATGACCCCAACAACTTCTCGTGTCCTAGGAAATGTTTGATAATGTTCAACTGGTTATCGCCGCTCAACTCCATTTTGGCCGAGAACTCCCTCGACCCATATACCGGGAAACCCTTAAAGGCGAAGTCCAAGCCACTCCTTCATACGTTCCTCCACACATCACCTCCTGTACTGCTTGAGCTCGTGAATGCGATATCGGACGATGTATCTACATTTTCGAAATTGGGACTTGTTGGAAGAAAGACCGGCGAACGGTTCGGCCAGTTTGCCGATTGGTGTTGGTTCGTGAGCACGCTCGTGAATTTGGTGGAGAATTCGGTCGAACGGGGTGTTATTCTTGATCAGCAGCATCAAGGTGTGTTCTTCTCTTTTCCTCGATGTCTTCTTTACCTCCGTCATTGTGGATATAAATTGTGCTTCTTTCTTAGTCGAGTCTCGGCTGTACGACGAGTCGATGACGGGTGCAACTTCGAAATCGAATCCTTCGGCGCAAAAGGTTGATCACAAGGAACTGGAGAGGCTTCAAAGGAAGGATTACTGGATTGTCGTGACGAGGATGAAACTTTTGATGGACTTGATATACGTCTGTGAGTGACACAATCACATGTCCCCCCGTCATTGTCTCGGCACCATAACACTGATGCGTGACCTCCCAGCTTATAATGTTTTCCGCCTCAAGCGGGCCAAAAGCTCGGTGCAAACATTCACTGGTCTTGCATCCGCTGTCTTGAGGTATGTATGATCAACGCGATCATCTCCTTGGCCAATCATGTGAACAATATTGACCACTTTTCGGTAGCACCGCGAAGCTTTACGATCGTCACAAAACATCTCTCGTGAAATCGCTCAGGCATTGAAAGAAGACCCGACTTTATAGACTATTGCTAGCGCTGATCTATTCCCATGTTGAATATACCCTACTGATCGCCCCTCGTGACACTTGATAATTTGTGCGTATCTTTGTGGTTGCTAGAGGTTGCTATTTGGGCACACTGTCGTCTTTTCTTCGTAGAATGTAATGCCTTTATTGATGGCCAAGCTACATCCAAGCACAGATCGGAAGGATCGTCATATTTTAGTAGAAAGCTTGGGTTTCACGAAACAGGAACTCCGTACAAAGCTGCATGATCCCTCTTGACAAGTATCGAGAAAACTGACTACGACGTGATCTGGTCCTCAGTAGCATGCACGAACGTGTTGGGGATCTTCGGATGCTCCACTACTCGTCCAAACCGTGCAATGTGTTCTGACAACTCTTTTGCCAGATATTTGACTCGGAAGTTCTTGCCTCCCTCTGCCTCCGCGAACTCGTTCTGGCATCCAGCACAAAAGAACCCTCGGTCAGTTTGCCGCCCACCATTGAGCAGAACTGGTGCAGTGATGATGGCCATAAATCGCTTGGGTTCCGCAGTGATGTTGTCAGACTTTGGGAGACCACTGCCCTCCAGATTACCGACCACCGATCGTCGATCGTAGAGGCGAAGTCGTTTCGGCCGCGAATAGTACATTGTGCAGTACCGCCCAGGCAGGCTCAGGATGCTTGGCGGATTCGCCAGCTCTAAGAGTTTGCGCGAGCTTTGATGTTTGCTCCGTGGTTGTCTTGGGGTCACGAAGAACTTGGATGCTTCGTTACTTGTGAGGGGGAAGTATTCCGGGTTCCGTGTGAAACAAAGGTAGCAGACGCGGCGACACTCTATGAGATAGAGGTGATCGCCAAAGCGACTGCAGGTGGAACATCGACTTGTACAAAGTGTCCTGTGCAGTGTACCACAGTCAAATCCGTCTGCTTGGATGCTGACGATGGCGCGGATGATGTTAGGACAATGCTCGATGATTGACTTGTATTGACGGATGGAGTTAACGAACTGCATTGAGCGACGACTGAGGCAGCGGAAGCGAGTCAACAACGGAATGTCCAGCTGCAGCAGGATCTCGATGAGAAGCTCTACAGGGAGCTTGTCGAACCGATTGGTTACAAAATACGTGGATATTGTGGTGCAATCGTGTCGCCCATTGTCCAGCGGACATCGTGCTTCCAGTTTTGCGTCGTCCAAGGTGTTGTCGCGGATATGATGCGTAGAGTGGCGAGCAAAAGCGAAATCGGGTGAGTCAGGGAGGTCTGTTTTCATCCTATGGTGGCTTTGAGACCGATTTGTTTACGAATGGTCAGGCAACGAGTATAGTACGTTGGAATCTGTTGGGCAGTAGTGTCGACGTTTGGGTGACCGTCGCAACTTTGATCAACTCCCTACTTGTATTGTAGCACGTGACCGACTCGGAATGGGAAGAACGAGTTGTGCTTGGAGAACCGATACCCATCTACAAGAGCTTTGAAGTGTATGAGAAGGTTACTCAATACAAAGCTGCATTACGTGGTGGCATATTTCCCTCGTAATGAGGGAGAAAACTGGCTACGGAGTAGCCAGGGTGCATCGGATGCTCCACGACTGGTCCAAACCGTGCAATGTGTTCCGCCAACTCTTCTGCCAGATATCTGAATCTGAAGTTCTTGCCAATCTCCGCCTCCGTGAATTCGTCCCAGTAACCAACACAGGAGAACCCTCATTCGACCTGCCGCCCACCATTGGTCAGGACAGGAGCGGTGATGATCGCCATGAATCGTTTTGGTTCACAAGTGGCTTTATCCGTCTTCGGAAAACCACTGCCCTCCAGATTTCCGACCACTGCTCGTCGATCGTACAGACGAAATCGCTTCGGCCGCGAATGTTCGTACAGTCTCCACAGTACCGCCCAGGTAAGCTCAGGATGCTCGGAGGGTCCGCCAGCTCGAAGAGTTGGCGCGCGCTTTTAGATTTGCTCTGTGGTTGTTTTTGAGGCACAAAGAATTTAGATGCCTCGTAACGAGTGAGGGGGATGTATTCCGGATTCCTGGTGAAACAGAAGTAGCAGACGTGGCGACAGTCTATGAGATAGAGATGATCACCAAAGCGACTGTATGTGGAACATCGGCTTGTGCAGAGCGTCCTGTACAGGTAAACTGTCTGCCTGGATGCAGACAATGGCGCAGATGATATCGAGACAATGCTCAGTTATTGCAGTGACTGCTCTGGGATGCCATCCTAGCCAGCAACTAAACCCTTTCTCTGTTTTCCACCAGGTCTACGCCTATCTGCGGTTGAGGCATCTATCACCACCTGGAGAATCTGGGGAACACTTCCAGCCTTCTCACAGGAGGACGGTTGATGCATCTTCAAGATATGCACGTCAGAGGATAGGTGTCCTGTGAGCAAGGTGCTTTGAACTATGGTCCTTGTGTTGCGCATTGGTTGCTTCGATGTTGGCAGTCAACATCTGTGTCGCTTTATTGTAAACCATGCGCGTAGTCTACAGCGGTGAAATGATACCCCGTGGGTTCTACCAGAACCACCCCCGCTTCCGAGGTGGCGCATCACTTTGTGGGGATGCATCTTCTTTTGCTTGAGATTGAGCCAACTTTTGTTGACGCAAGACCTCTATCTCCGCCTCCAACTCTTGTACCCGCTCGCGAGCCTCGTCCAGGTACCTCTCCTGGGACAAATTCGACTGAAGCAACCTTAGCCCCTGCATAATGCCTCGTGAGGAACCATGAGTAGCTGATAGAATAGACTTCTTACGAGGAAGACCGCGGAACCCAGGAGGGCAATGGGAATCATGCCAGGAACGAGATCAGAGTAAAATTGGGCATGTGAGGATCTAGTCCGGACATTTTCGGCTGTACTGTAGGCTCTGCGAGCAGGTGTGCGTGCGATGGGTAAAACTCGGCGAGATAGAGGACCGAAGACAGCTGAGGACATGGTGGTTTTATGCAGAGATGGTCCGCCACGGCAACGCGCCTGCGTTGGGCGAGTTCTGGCGCGCACGTGGCTCTACTAATGTCCGCATTGACGAATGATTTGCCTGGCGTTTCTGGATCTTCTCGAAGAGCATGTTGGTAGTTGTGGATAGTGTCATGGTGGAGTTATGATAGGCAGAATGTCGGCCATGGGAATCGATGTACACCCATGCGTCGTCTTTCAGGTGACGCCCGATGGCTTGTGGCTCATTCACGATGGTATCCCTGAGTCAAATATCTATGGCCTGGCCTGCGCTGCATTGACAGAAGTCTGGTTGGATAGTACAGGATAGGGTGGCATAGGGGCGAGTAATTTGTTGTGGATTTGCAACATTGCATGTGCAGTGTCGAATGTTTTGGCGGATGTTTCACGCCACAGGAACGAGCGGACCCGGGCAGATGGGCCAAAGAGCCGTGAGAAAGGCTCATTCGGGGCAGCATCCCAAAATAAATATTGACCAATCTGCACAGCTGCGCGCGCCCCTCCCCTCCGAGTCCAACCCACTTCGGGAGCCCCTCATCCCATCTTTCCTTTCTTCTCCTCGTCGTCCGTCGTAAAGGGCTCATAGAGTAGCAATTTCCCCACCATCGACCATACATTAGATTTTCCATCTGGACTGGAATCCAATGGATCATACTTCTCTTGCTGGATTGCGGCCTGGACAGCCCACTCGATTCAATCATCTTCCTCCGAGCCCTCTTTCAGCACATCAAGCACCCCTGCCAGCAACTCCTCAACGACACCCACAGCACACTTCAAGAGTTGTTCAACACCAGGAGGTCCTAGACGAAAAGGTCGACCCAGCGTCGTTAGATGCTTCGCTCTATCTCAGTCCTCGATCCGCTCAACCGCACTCTCATTCACCACCACGACCATCAACCTCTCGACCGCACCCCTCGCCCTTACGCTCAGCATCCCTCAACACCTCGTCGTCATCATCCTCATTCTCATCGTTCAGCAGGTCTGCGTCATCTCCAGCGTACACACGTCCCCGCGGCCTCCGGATAGCTAATCTCCTTAAGCCGTGGATCCCAATAATCTTGTACGCCATAACAAGCCTCGGCTTCTTGGCCGCCATTGCGTTCTGGAAAAAAGAAGTCTTCCAAGGTCTGTTGCTGTCTCTCTCTCGCTTACGCTCGTGTCACTCAATGCTCTGCTGCTTAGGTTTGGACCAGCTGTCACATTGGCTGCAATCCGATGAGTATCTGGGTCATGCTGTCATCTTCTTCCTAATCTTCCTCACAACTTTCCGTACGTCACCTGTCATTTATCCCGTCGTCAATTAATCCACTCACTTCGTTTCACGTCTTGCAGCTCCACTACCATTGTACTCAACCCTCATTATCTTATCTGGCTATACTTTCGGTCCTTGGACCGGCGCAATCATATCTTATTGGGCCTCCCTCCTGGGTGCGCTCACCGTATTTATCCTCTCTCGCACCTTCTTTCGCGAGTCCATATCCCGGTGGCTTGCTTGTTCCATCACCATCAAGCGCGTCGTCAGGGCTATCGAGAAGCGCCCCAAGCTCCTCTTTCTGATTCGTCTCGCGCCGTATCCCTTCAACGTCATGAACTGTCTCCTCGCGGCATCCCCAACTCTTACATTGCGAACCTACACCATCTGCACAGCCCTTTCCCTATTCAAGTTGATCATTCACACAAGTATCGGAAGCTCAATACATTCATTCGCCGAGTACCATGCTAACAAGCCTGGTCGGACTGCGGATGAGAGTATGCTTGGTCATTATTCTACCATAATTGGGATCGGTCTCTGTGTGGCGATCTTCGTTTATCTTTCATATATCGCCCGCAAAGCTGTCGATGAAGAACTCGAAGAAGATGCCATTTCACGAGAGGAGACAATGGCTTTCCTTTCTAATGACGAACACGGGGAAGAGATGATGGTCGAGGCGCCAATCAGGTCAAGTCGACCTTCGCTTGGACATCGACATGCGGAACCTACCCATGGCGATCGTTTTGAACATGGAGGTCGTGAAGAAGCAAGTATCGGACTATAAACACCTCTGGCATTGGACCCTTGTACAAATTGAAGCAGAATCTTCCTTCTGCCCTTCTCCGATTTCCCCCATCTCTTCTTTTCGTTCTCTTTGGAACCCGTTTCTTTGTTTCTTTTCCTCTCGTCTTCTCTTTTTTTGGGATAGTGTAAGATTTATGTAGTACATACATAAAGGTCGTCGAGCCAAATTTCTCATACTCGGTCAAAGCATCCATCTAACATACGCATATAGGCCACCTCTACCCTCCATCGCAACAATCGCAATTCATCAGCATCCAATCATCATCTCCCTTTTCTTCGTCTTCCTATTGCCAATCAGTATCACCCTTTTACTTTACCTTACCACATCTTAGTTTCACTCCAGTCGACTTGCAGTTGCTTTCGTAGAGGTTTTTTTGTAGTATGTTAGCACATTCGTTACTCAATGCATTCGTTCCACTCTATCTACAGCTGAAGTTTTCCCATCTCCGGTTCTCAAGCTTGGTGTGAAGATTAGCCCGATGGGGTGTGAATACCGTAACCTTCTGCGACCGCGGGTTTATCTCCTCTTTATCTGTTTGACAGGTTCAATTCAATATGGAGTGGGTAGACCGACCACCTTTCGCATCATGGGTGCAATAATCACTCCTTTGTATCGCATCGCATTGGTACTGGGTTATACATAGACGGCGGAAAGATGCATGCGCAGTCAAGTGGTCCGGCATATCGCTAGAGTTTTGGGGTGATCTTCGTCAGAAGGTTCTGAGAGACTAACTGCGGAAGTACAGCCTGCGTCGGAAAAGGAGGTTCAAGGGAGAGCTCGAGGTCTAGGAGATGTTAGGGTCGTTGGTCCGTGTGTTCAATTTACGGACTCGGAGTACTTAAAATCCCTTAATTGCCTGATTCAATTTTACGGAAGGCTTGCGTGGTGGGCCGTGGTACAAGGAGATGGTGGGTATTCGTGATCCTTTGATGATGGTGAGATGATGCGCGTAGGATGTCGTTAAGTTAACACCGGAGAATTCCCTTCTCTGTCAGTGTCTGTCAGAATGTCAGGAGCAGGAGAATCATTTGACTATGGTGGTGATACAGTAACGGTGAATTGGAATTGATTTTAAGGGTGTCTACTGTAGGGTTCAGAGGGATTCCAGCACCATCGGGTACATCCCGAAGACCCAATAGATCGTTTTGGGAGAAGGTTCGAGTCTAGAAGGTGTCTGGGTTTGCTTCTGTTTTTTCCACAGTCGTATGTTGCGTATGTAAAGGGTATACATCTGACCGGTCCAAGGTGATTCCACGTTAGTGGATCGCGTGAGAGGGTGGGAGTTGCTTCGGAAGTACGTACATATACGAGATACAGTATTATTGAGGGAAAAGACGCAGTATGTTCGTCATAGTCATGAGATGGACGACAGGTAATAACGGCATCTTTTTGTATTCTTTGAGGGCTTTGGTGAGACTTGGGGAGATCCCCCGGAGCGCCATGAAGAGGACTTGCGAGTTGGAGAACCCACTTAACCCCAGAGGGCGGAGAAAGGCTAGCGCGTCTGCGGTCAGAGGAGGCTTTAGAGAAGGAGAAGGTTTATGAGCCCTCGGAACATCTTGTCATCCCTGAGATGAGACGAGATGAGGGGTGACTTCAATGTCGTACTTCCGGCGATTGGGTTAAGTGGTGCTGGTGGTTTGCCGGCTTGACAAGCTTCGATGTACGGTGTTCTGGACCACGCGAGATGGAGAGGGAAGGCGAGTGTTTGGTGACATTTCACACCTTCCTGAGAACGACATCTGGATGTGCAAGGAGTTTGTGTCTCCGTATGTGCAAGCCACACAAACAAAGCGAGGCGCCATTAGGTGATCTCTCTCAATGTTTGAGGAAATTTCTGAATTAATATGTACACACTTGTTTTCAAATGCATCTCAGGTGCTATGCACTGAATTCAGATGGAAGCGAGAGTCACGGTGAAGATGTACGCAGGGATACTCATGTTGTCACGATTGGGGTGTCATGAGACACTGAGGAGCATGAGTGCTGCACCTAACCCCAAAATGAATCAGATTAGGCGCCGTAGAGAGAAAGTTCGGCGTTGGGATCGAGTTCGGATCTCTGAACCTCCAGGCTCGCCAAACTGCCCAACGGATTCTTACACGGCTACACGCCCGCATCTGATTTACCGGAGGTTTGGGCGCTCTCGATCAACCACCTGCAGGACTTTGGTCAACCGTGGTTGGATCGTGGTATCCCCAAATTTTTCGGATCTGCTCCCACTCTGTGTCCATCCCGTAGTTGTAGCAAATCCGTCCGATCATGATGTACCGTCTTCAGAATCACAAAATACCAGGGTTTGACCACAAACCGTATCAGACCTCGCGCGTGTGCGTGAACAAGTCCGATTTCTGACCTGCGCGGCACATCGACGGTGCAATCGTCGACCCTCACACAATGTCCCGAACACGATTCCGCACATCTCTCGACTCGGATGTCTGCCGCACTCGACAGCCTCCGACATTCTGAATGTAAGTAATATATTTAACCTTGATTTTTGAGTCACGGCTTGCCGACTTATCTTGTATCAGTTTTTTCCTTCAATAGTGAATTATGCCCACACAACGTTGGCAACAGCGAGCTTGAGTGTTCCACCATTACCATCCTTCCATAGACTTGTCAGAACCGCTCATACCTTGCATCACCACCCAGCGCCTCATCTCTAAAATAATACATGTAGAGAGAAGGGAGTGAGACCCAAGAAGTGCAATAAGTGAAATCCGGGCGGAATGAAAATCTTGCTAAGTCCAGCAAACCATGGTATATAGATTTGGTTTGCCTTCCAGTATATATTCCGGTATGGCTCAAGTGCTTTGGGCTGTAGTGCAAGATTTCAATTTATGTTGAAATTGATGGAGGTTCAAATCCGTCTGAAACCGTTTTTTTCTTCTCAATTTATTTTTCCCTCTCAAAATTATACAATAGAACCAACCAATGCAGACATACACTGACTGATTTTGGGTCCTGTCAACATGAATGTCGGATATTGAATGTGCGGCAAGCAGGACCATTTTAGCTGCTTTCCCCCAGGAATGTGTACCATGGTTGGATCACAGTTTGACTTGGGTGAAGACGGCGCTGCTGATGCACGCCCAAGCCCGACCCGCATACACTGCATATAAATTGTTAACAATGAGTGTATTATGTTAAATAGATATTCGAAATGATTTATTACAACCATCAAGTAATGAGAATTGCAACATAAATCTAAGAGAGATATTCTAATTATAGATATATTCTGATGATCTAATTTATTCAATTCAAATATTCCTTTGGGATTTTTGACTGTTTCAGAATTTATATCAAATGATTGTATCTCAACATACAATAAATTTCCAAACAAGTCTCATAAATCAGACTATTGTTTACAATGAACAAGATAATTTCCAAACTGTTACACAAAAAGTAGTTGAATTTGTCTCTTTATACATATAAAATATAGAAAGCTATGATTATCATATATATCTAATAACTGATATTGAGATAATTATAAAAGTTGTATTTCTAAATGAATATAACTTTAAGTAAAAATAATAAGATAGTAATTTTTATTCTAATTATAAACAGAAATGAAATACTCTGCTTCAAATTTATTAATAAAAGAAAGTTATTCTTTAATATAAAGCATCAGGTTTATTTTACAAAGATCTTCAGATTTTTAATTGATTTACAAATAAGTACTAGGGTTCCATATATAATATATACATTACAGGCTTTGATTAGTCTTTCTTTCTAAATACTTTTTTCAATATAATATAAACATGAAGATATATCTACTCTAGATTTTAAGTAAGTAAGTTTCAAAGCAACTACATATAGTTTAATACCAAGAAATCTATATAGCTATGAATAACTTCTTGGACTATCTGACTTATTTTGAGAAATAGTATAAATATCAAAATAGTATCCTTTCAAAGAAATTAAAAAAAGAATGAATTTTACTATTATATAGTTTAAAATAGCTATGTATAACTTACTATAAATATATACATAATAATATATAGTACATATATATAGAAGCAATTTATTAAGTCTATTTTGCAATCATAGTAATTATATATTCCCTTCAATAAGATAATATTAAATATAAACTATAATAATTATTGATTTAGTTCAAGAGTCTTTTATAACCATGATAGATTAGAGGTGATGATAGAAAGTCTTAATACATACAATTCTGATAAATTCTTGCAATTTTTTACTCATTAATTTTTTTTTTTAGTTTTAATTAATAATATATTATAATCAAATCAGATCAAACATTCTGATATTAATTTATTTGAACTCTAGCAGTTCTAATAATAGATTATCTTTCAACATTCAACTTTATTTTAGACTCTTTATAAAACAATTTATCTATAATAAATCTCTATAAAAGAGTAGATTGTAAAGAAATCTTATATAAAACTAAAATTTTTGAAATTACTCAAGCAGTTTTCAATTTGATATCTATATCAGAAGTTATTATGACTAGTCAAAAACAACAAATCGGTTTAATATAAGGCACTTTTTTATTTATTGATCATAACATAACTTCCTGTTTAAAAATTTAAAACATTACAAAGCTATGTTTAATTATACTAAAAGTGATTAATTATTATACTTAGTATATGAATTTTTTTTTCAAAAATAAAATCCTAAAGATACTAAGATATGGCTCTCTTCTTTATCTCTAGATAGATAGAATCTGAAAAAAAAATCCAAAGATATATATACATCATCTTTTTATACTTCTATCTTAGAACAAAATTGGTTTGCAAATAGACTGAATCAATCTCAAAAATTAAATATATAGGTAAGTTTATATCAAATTTTTCTAGTACAGTGTTGATATAATATAATATTAACTATAGAGTAAAAAATAAAAAATTAGTTGATTATAAATTATATATTTTTGTAAGTTCTGTATTGCAATGTAGTTATTCTATGTTTATATCACTCTATTAATGTGATTTATATAATACTATCTGACAATATACTTATATTCTTTATTATATCTTTATCTGAGCCAAGGTAGCTGATTAAATAATCTCTCAATAGACTCTTTGTCTACTGTAACAGAGATAGTCTAAACTTAATAAATTTCATTCTATATTTTTATTTTAATAAAACTCTTTTAGAAAAAGATATATCTATGATAGAATTTTTAAATATACTTCAATAATAATCTTACTAGCCATTAGATTTGTCATTGTTATTAAAGGTATCAACTATACAATAAATAAGAAGATATCTTAGCTTTCTCTCTAATTCCAAAATTCTGATAAAATAGATTTTTATATTTACTTTTTAATCTTATTTCATATTACTTCTCTATAAGATATAAAGACAAAAGTGATATTACTTTTTCACTTGCCAGATTTAATCTAATATCTAGTATTTCTGTAATTTATTTATATTTGCATTTAAATCAAATTGTTTGATAATATATAAAATAGAACTATATCTATTTAGAGCTTTTAAAACTATACTTGAGACCTTTACTTTAAACCTTCTTCTGATAATATATCCTGAATATATAAGATATATTATAATATTACAAGATTTAGATTGATGTTATTGTATCTTCTTATTATTTTCCAGATATCTGAAGTTATATTGTATACTTTTATATTTATAATCTACTATCTGTTATAACATTTTAAGCTAAATAGTTATCAATATATGTTATGATAACTATGGATCTTTATTTAAGGAAAAGCCTTCTTTTATCTTGTATCTTGATGAACATTGTAATTTATTTAATTTTCTTAATTCACCTCTCAGTGATTTATTATTATGCACTGAGAGTCTTTCTGTGATTGTTATATTCTGATATTTTCTACACAAACTATACAGCTCTCCAAATTGCCTTTTATATCTTTCACTATTCTTCATTTCTTTCTCTCCTCTCTTCCTTCTCCTCTCTCTTCTCCTCCCTCCCTTTCCTCTTCTTTCTATTGACAACCACAGGCCCACATTCTCACTGGCAGAGAGCAGAGACTCTCACGTGGAGAATACATCACATCAATCCTATCAAAAACTTGCCAAAGAAAGCAAGAAAATGGCAATCACCGCGACTATTCTGTCACATGACGGAAATCTTGTCTTCTCTGTCTGATAACCGACCCTTTGGATGCGGGTCGGAATGTGGTGAAAATTTTGGTCTACTCAGATCGGACGGACTTGCTCTGACCGAGATCCGGCGTCTGGTATTGTGGCTTCAGAGTGATCACTGATTGCCCATGTTATGGCGTCTGGCAGTGTAACCAACTATCGTCCTGGTCTGATCATTCATCAACAACGGCGTCGATGACAACAAACTTCCCCGAGTCATTCAATGTCGGGTTTCCCCCTTATTGGTGGCACGGAGCCCGCGACAATACCTTGGACCACAAGCAACTGGAAACACGGTGTCCGCTTGACAATGGGCGACACAATTGCACGACCATCCCCACATGTTTCGCCACCAATCAGCTTGACAAGCTCCCCGTAGAGCTTCTCATCGAGGTCCTGCTGCAGCTAGATATTCCGTCACTTACTCGCTTTCGCTGCCTCAGTCGTCGCTCAATGCAGTTAGTCAACACCGTTCGCCAGTACACTGCAATCATCAAACATTGCCCAAACATTATCCGCGCCATTGTCAGCATCCAGGCAGACGGGTTTACCTGCGATACACTGTACAGGACACTTTGCACAAGCCGATGTTCCACATGCAGTCGCTTTGGCGATCACCTCTATCTCATAGACTGTCGCCGCGTCTGCTACCTCTGTTACAACCAGAATCCGGAATACTTTCCCCTCACAAGTTACGAAGCATCCAAGTTCTTCGTGCCCCAGAAAGCACCACGGAGCAAATATCAATGCTCACGCAAACTCTTAGAGTTGGCGAAGCCACCAAGCATCCTGAGCTTGCCTGGGCGGTACTGTGGAGCGTACGAATATTCGCGGCCGAAGCGGCTTCGTCTGTACGATCGACGAGCAGTGGTTGGGAATCTGGAGGGCAGTGGTCTTCCGAAGACGGATAAAACCACTTGTGAACCCAAACGATACATGGCGATCATCACCGCTCCGGTCCTGGCCAATGGTGGGCGGCAGGTCGAACGAGCATTCTTCTGTGCTGGTTGCCGGGGCGAGTTCTCGCCGGCGGAGAAAGGCAAGAACTTCAGATTCAAGTATCTGGCAGAAGAATTGGTGGAACACATTGCACGGTTTGGACGAGTAGTGGAAAATCCACAGAACCCTGGCTACTTCATCCATGTTACCAAAGACCACATCATGTCATAGTCTGTTTTCCTGGCTCCTTGTTTCTAGGGATTCAACATATCCCATTCATAATGCAATTTTATACGGATGAGCTTTCTCATGACAACAGTCCAGCAAGTCCCCTTTTGCCTGGGATTCCTAGATAGCCAACAGTAGAATGCCAATGGTTTCCCGTCTAGTACAAGAAGCAGTCTAGAAGATGATTATACGATAAGGTGCGATTTGTACAAGACAGTTGTCTCTCTGGGTGTCTGCCAGGCTGATGCGATGTGGATGTCCTGATATCATTACCACTATACCCCCAAAGCGTGGACAATGACTCCTGTGCGGTATCACTTTCACAAAATTTCAGGACCGCCCTATTGTCCAGCGGGAGGCTGGGGCCCATGTCCTGGGCGGTACATTGGATCTTTGCACTCCGGCGTCACCATATGGTTGAGGCAATAATGCCCAATTGCTATGACCTCTTGCAACTCTTCCGAGTCGTCACATCGCAAAATTGAACCCGTACGCCGCGCGCACTGAGCGAAGTGGCCTTGTTGACTGCATCCGCAGGAGTATTTGATTGTTGTTTGAGTGCACATTGGAGACCTTAAGAGATTGGTGAGGAATTCATCTGGATGGGTCGGCGACAGAGCGTTACTCACTTGCAATAAATCGATGCTTTAGAGAGTCGAAGCAGATAGGTTTCACGTCTGTTGGTGGTGGAGTGCTTCTGATGGATACGCACTACAAACTCCCCGACAATTTATATATACCCTCCCACCTGATCCTAATCAACTTGCTCCATAATCAGTGATCCCAACGGCGACATGTTACACGCCGGATATTCGTCCTTTCTCTCTACGTCCCCAACACCCATCGCACTGGAGTTATTGCGGTCTCAACGTTCAAATATTAGGAGACCTGCTTTGTAGCCGTATATTGCATCCAGAACACTCTCGCTGACCACGCAGCTGCCTCGCTCTCTGTCATCGATGGTCTTGGGCCCCCATTGACACCATCAAACTACAGCACAATGCAGATAGACCGCCTTTCTTGTGCCTCAGATCGCCGTGCTCTCTATTGGACGCATGCTTCGGTCAACTAGCGTAGCACGCGCTGGCCATGTGCTGGGGGCATTTGCAATGCGATGAAGATTCTGAATTATCAATATTCCTACACCACACTTTTCGAACGCACATCAGGATATAGCCGGTGTTACTGCCATCAGGGGGTCCGAGGCCCAGTGTTCTCCGAGTCCAGCAATAATACAAAGTGTTTATTTTTCTCAGGTAGTCCTATCGGAATGACCGAGTGAGAGCCCGGGATGAACACGGTCTCGGATGCGTTGTTTCTACCAGAGATTTGGGATCAGGATCGGGGGTTGGGACGGATGTTCAGACAAATGATAGGGGATTGGGGGGAGGAGAGTGGGGGAAATAGGTGAAATGTCAAGTACAAGGTTTAACGCACCAAGACCTTCAGCTCTGGAAACCCGCCTTCGACTTTCCTGTCCCAAATCAGGATGGGTTCTTCTCCATGGAGGAAGAGCCATATCCGGAAGCGACCTGCGGTCTCTTCAGAATTGAGAGGAAGAACGGTGATCGCTTTGATCATAGGAGGTGGGAATGTTAAGAAGAGCTCGGTTGAGACCCATGATGCTCTGTGTAACCTGTGTTTTACAAATGCACAAGTTGTTTAATTCCAAACGGTAGATCGGGTATGTGATGAGAATTCCGGGTTGCTCACCATCGACACTGGAATGATGTGAGAATGGTGAAATGAGTACATCAGCATTTCAGAACGTAGACGTAAGTTTGGACGACTGCACTCACCCTGTCGCAAAATTCGATTATGATGCTAGGGGCTGGTAGAGGAGCAGGAGCGATGAACGTGGTTGGATCTAGAGGATGCTCCTGAGGTTCTACATCCGTGATGCCCAGACCTTCAGCCTGCGGAAGAGTATGTATAGCAGTTCCCGGGTCGGCCATCTTGAGACGGATGGTGGTTGTACCAAGAGTTCAGTTTTTGCTTGCGCGTGCTGACACACGTTGGTTCCGGTTTGGCACGGCAGCACCCCAATAGCATCATAAACATGTTGGGGCAGAAGGCGCGTACAGTGCAAGCTCTTCGACATGGATGACAAGGCAAAAATTCACGGTGAGTGAAATGTGAAGTGTGGTTTGATCAGGCCTTGCCGTTCAGTCGGGTTTCGCATTTCGAATCATGATATCGTCGAAAGAAAGTTGATGGACTTGATATCAGACCCTAGTCTATGGTTCAGGCGCGGTGTTGTGACTTAAGCCACAGGTATTTGTGTACGCGTTGTTTGTCCTACCGCCATTTCCCTTCTCGTTCAATCATCCATCCGATCCGCACGCGTTCAGTGGCCCACACGGAGTCCGCGTGTCCGTCTTGAAAATGAACCACGAACAAGATACGTGCATGTCTCCTACACCGGATTCACAACGAGTCTGGCCAGTACACAGTGAGGTTTCTTTCTGCTATAAATCTCTTTGTGCTGAATAGTGCCCTTGTAGTCGAGGTCAGAGTCTCTGCAAACGCAACTGCAAGATTTGACACCATCAGAAATGCAATTTACAACTACATTACATCGTCATTCTCCCACCTTTATCTACCATCTACCCTGCAAGGTTGGGACGAGATACCACTCCTCGCCTCGTCTGTGGACCGAGTGTATGCCTCGGAATCGCAATCATGTCCGTCGCCGTCGCTCCCATTACAGCAAGTAGACCTCCAAATTCATGTCTATCAGCCGTCGGACTCGGATGCTTTCGAAGAGTTGGCTAGTGGTAGTGGACGAGGGGATGGAGAAGAGGTAATGGCCGCGAGTGTATGCGAGCTCCCGAGTCTAGGATGGGAGGGGCTGTGGGAGAGTCTGATATACTCGGATGACATCAAGTCCAAACTTTTGGATTACATATATGCCACTGTTGTGTTCAGTGATGCAGATGTCGATTGTGAGTTTTCTTGGTACACTTGGGCGGTGATATGCTTACGAGAATGGCAGTCAACATTGTTTCCTGGAATCGGATGGTGCTTTTACATGGGCCACCTGGGACCGGTAAAACCTCCTTGTGTCGTGCGCTCTCTCAAAAGCTTTCTATCAGACTTGCTGACAGGTGAGTCTCTCCTCTTTACCCCGACTCCGACTCATCTTGTCTGCAGATACCCTCATTCACGTCTACTCGAGATCAATTCGCATTCTCTCTTTTCTAAGTGGTTCTCAGAGTCAGGAAAACTCGTGCAAAAATTATTCAGCACAGTCATGGATATGGTAGAAGACGAGGAAACCTTCGTCGTTGTCCTAATAGGTAGTTCGATTTTCGCCGATCTTGGGGCTATATGCTCATCATTCCATGTGGATAGATGAGGTCGAGTCATTGACTGCCGCAAGAGCAGGTGCAATGGCCGGCACGGAGCCTTCAGATGCGCTCAGGGTAAGCTTTGAGCGAAGTCTGATCTCATCATCATACTGACATTGCGAGCAGGTAGTAAACGCGCTCCTGACACAATTAGACAAACTCAAACACCGAAAGAATGTTCTTGTAATGTCAACAAGTAATCTCGCAAAAGCTATTGGTGCGCTCTCATTGTAATCCTTACGTGCCCAATAGGTGAACACCGTCTCCAGATTCTGCATTTGTGGATCGTGCGGATATCATTCAATACGTCGATCTTCCACCAAGGGAGGCAATATACGAGATCCTTCGTACGTGTCTGTCAGAGTTGGTAACGAAAGGCATCATCGATGATGTGGTACGTTTCAACGCTGTCTTCCGCAGGGATGGCTGCCAAATTTGCTTCATTTGATCATAGGAGGTTCCAAACTTAACTCAAGCACAACTCTATGAGCGAATATCTACTTTCCCTCACAATGGCACGGGTATCTCCTTGGAAGCCAATGGGCCCCCGCGTCAGGATAGTCATTTCGTTGGAGAAGCGAAAGAACGATCCAAACAGGTGGCTTTACGACTTCTCACGATAGCAGAAAAATGTCGAGTGAGTAATTAAACCCCTTCCAAATGTCGTGAGGGAATCGCAAACTGATGGTTACATAGGGGCAAGGCATGTCAGGTCGTTCGTTACGCCGATTACCAGTGCTTGCACACGCGCGCTATATTGGTACTCTTTCGATGCTGGCTCCACGGCTCACAAATGGTACCCATGGTACTAAAATGAAACCACGATCTGGTTACCCTCAGGATGCCAGAGGTTCGCCTACAAAAGTTGAAGTTTGGTTGGATGCTATGGAGCGAGTCGTCGATGGACAGGCGGTCGAAAGAAATCGACTGGAACATTGATGTTGGTCCGTTTTTCGTGGTTTTACAGTGTCAGCGGAAGGGACCTTTGTGACTAGCGGCGGACTACTAACGGATTGTTACATTGTGCGTGTATCATAGATCTCATCTCTTTCCGACACTTCGCCTCAACGGATCTTTTTGTGCCCTTCTTCGAGTTCGAGCATACCTAATCTAACGGAAGGGCGTGTGTATTCGTAACAGCTATCCCGTTGAAATCACCGGCCGAATAACACTACCTGGACGGGGATGTTGTATCTTTGACATTGTCATATTCGTTGATCTGAGTCGAGGGGGATATGAGAAAGCAGTCTACCCAGTGTGACATCCCGACATCAAATGGAAATTAGAGGTCAATATGACGAGTAGGAACACGGTGGGATATCCAGCTCTACACGCGGAAAATCGAGGATCATCAAGCGCAGGATTTTCTTGGCTGAGTGAGGGGCCAAACTATTGGTCGGTAATTTTGAGATCGTGGATATGCAGATTCTGAGGCAATTGGACAGCTCTGGATCGGAGCAACACGTTTGATGGTGCATCAGAATAAGGGGATGAAGTCTCATATGCCCCTGAAAAAAAAGGACAGTACATGATCCGGAGACGATTCTTGCTGAGCTTGAGGGCTTGTAACAAAAAGAACTACACTATCCTCCGACTCATTGAGATGAATAAACAGATTCTCATCTTTATGAACAGAAGTTTTGTATCGCTCCTTGAAATCGAGGAGGAACATACGTTAACTTGGATAATTGCCATTCTAGGAAATACACTTTCCCCGCAAAATGCCGAACAACGAGCTGAGATCAATTTCGCCACGTGCGTACGTACAGCTTGAAGCCGCCGTGTAATGGTGGCATCGACCTGCGGGCAGCAAGACTTATAATCCGACCACGATGGCGTACGTATCCATTGAAGCAGACGAGGTGAGTACATGTGCTACATACAATCACAAGTATTTCTGATGAATTGTTGTGTTACAGCGAATGGAGGAAGGCCCTGAGGGCCTCCGATTCCAATGTGCGCAGTTTCGGACAATATGATCGTTAGGTGTTACAGGAGACTGAGCCTTTATTCTGGTGTTATAGCATTCCTTGGAACGGATGCGCGAGAGACGAGTGATGTAGCGGGTGCGGCGGGGAGTAACTCCGCACGAGGTCCGTCTCGGTTCTTTCAAGTCTCCAGGAACATATCTCACATTTCCCTTTTGCTAGGATACATACCAGACCGAACAGCGAAATCCTCAGGGTTCTGGACAGTAGAATACTATCAGCCTTATTTTGATATCGACACCAAAACGGTGAGTGGAGGTAATTAAATCTGAATGCACTTGCTTGACCGATATCCATACAATACTCAGGTACTTCGAAGATGCTACTCAACGATAATCCCCACCCGAAACGCACGGAATTATATCTCCTCCTACCTCGAACCCGCCGATCTTTACGGTCCATTTTGGACATTAACAACCCTCATCTTTTGTCTATTCGTTTTCTCGTCATTAGCCGCATCTATAGCTGCATACCTCTCTGATCCGGACACCGCTTCACCTACCGATCCAATAGTCTATGATTTCGGGTTATTGAGTGTTGCAGTGGGGATAGTTTATATCTATGGATTGGCGTTCCCTGTTCTGCTGTGGTTGGGATTGAGGTATCTGGGTGTGGGGGAGTGGAGCATTATTGAGGCGATTTCACTATGGGGTTATGCTCACTTTGTTTGGATACCAGTATCGGTGAGTTTTATCTTCGTACATTAATTTTCTCGTCGCTTGATTTGACCGCGTTTCTAGATGCTCTGCGTGATTCCAATTCCACTGGTCAGATGGATCATCGTAGGATTGGGTCTCATAGCGTCAACTACGTTCCTAGTTGCGAACGTCTTCCCTATTCTTGCCTCCGTATGTCCGCTTTCACTGAATTCCGTCTGCGTGATACAAAGCCTTACGCTGTCCTTCTGACATTACAGGGAGATGCCAAAGCAGTTCGACTGATCGTCGTCCTTGTTGTAATCCTCCAAGCCGCAGTTGCCCTTTGCTTCAAAGTCCTCTTCTTCAGCGTTTACCCCAAAGAACAAATCGGAGTCAAAGACCCAATCTCGATCGTGATTGGTGACGACAAGACTTCTAGCATCTTAAGTTCGACTCAAGCCGCTTCATCGATAGCCACTGCTGCTGCCAACGCTACGGCGACGGCAGCGATGATGTTGGCCCGGCGGTGGTTCGAGAACTAATGCCCTTGATGCTCTTTGTTGTTTCCCTTGTTCTTTGGGTATAGTTCAACAGTCATTATGCTTGAATGGTTGCGTTCGGGCCACTCGATATGATACATTACTGCGTAGTCTTCCTGCTTTTCTGACATCACGTCGTATTACCATCACTTTTCTATTTTGAAGGTATTTATTATGTTTTTGATGCAGCATCATACACCCTGCACTTGAGAATGGAGCACATCAATGGCACATCACCAGATCACTCAATGACATTGGCGGTGTTCTGCTCTATCAACAACAACATTAGATCGGACTTGAATTGTCGACATACGTCCACAAGGAAGCCTCGGATCATCAATGGATTGAGATGGGATGGTTATTCAATATAGTATTGTTTCCGATGTCAGAATACCCGTATTCTCGAGTCAGAATCAGAAGATTCTGAAACGTCTTACAAGGAAATACCCAATCCCTCCAAGGATCCCTGCTACATGACCGGCTGTATCAGTTCCTCCCTGCTGGTTCTAATGATATGTTTGATGAGATGGTAACGAGGTTTCAATGTTGAAATTTTGAGGAATGGTTTCGGTTATAGTGATTGGGTGTTCCGGTCAGGTCAAGACCGGTGATATTTCGGCATGAATACAATGAGCGATATTTCGAGGAGAGTTGGTTCAAGGATATGAGTACATGATACTCCCGGAGCACGGTAGCGACAGATGACAGCGGATTGTACTCACCGGGTTGTTGAGAGAACCATACCCATCCCAAAGGAATATTCCAGTCACAAATACCCACGCTGGCATTGGAATGACACCAAAGATAGCGAACTGAACTCTTGGCAGGACACAGGCGAAAAACGAAAGAACACCGTAGATTGCACCTGAAGACGACATGTCAACATGTGAATATGCGTAGGAATTTGGTAGAAGGTTATAGAAATCTCCGGATGGATAGACTTACCACTTGCACCGTGGGATGCGTAGTTCGGATTGCCCTTCACCCTGTTGTTCCATAGGAGACTTGCTGCACTAGCGAATATTCCGCCTTGTAGTATCGAACGTCAGCCCGTTGGGTAAGAATTGAGAGACCAATCTCGTAGGCCCGTACCTCCCATATAAAGGGCCAAAAAGCTGGTGTTGCCGAGCATAGCGAGCACATGGGGCGCCATGAAATAGAACGTGAAGCCGTTCATGAGTATGTGCGAGAAATCTTGGTGCGAAAAGCAAGCTGTGAGTAGAGACCACCTGTATGTTGAGATGAGTTAGATTCCAATCATCATGAATCCAAGAGAATGAGAGGGACGAACAATCGGCCTTCACGTATATTCTGCATGCTGACATTGAAGTTCCTGCGCAACCAAATCATCGTGCTCGGATCGCGACCAGCTTCCTTTTGTCATGGAAAGAAACCAATAAAACATATTAGGACCATCCGATACTGATTTGAGTAGGTAGACATGTTCTCACCCATTTCGCCCGAGCGAACTGCCATAAGCAAAAGACAATGCCGTTCAGAGCCATAATCCCCCAGAAGATTCCATTGCTCGGCAATGAGTCTATTCTATCTTTGATCTGCTGCCATAGCCCTCGAGGACGTGGAGGTGGTGTGAAGGGACTGCGGGATGATCGTTGGGGTGTCCTTGAACGATGAGTGGCCCGCCATATCTTGTTTGACACGAATTGCAGAACTGAAGGAGTTGGTGGATTAGATATCTGTGGTGGAGCAGGACTCGTGCACCGGAAGACCTGTGTGGTCTGCGCACGGGTTGGTGTTGTGAGAGCAGGGAGAAGCCCAAGTCTGGATGTTTGGACGGTGTTTCCGAATCTTGTCGGATTTGAGGCGCACATGCGAGCATGGATCGAGAGCCCCCGAAGAGAACCTGCGCATCCTCTTTGAAAAAATATTGAAGAGGCCATCTCTTTCACCCCTCTTGAATGTGTAAGTCTCCGGGGTGAAGTTGACCAACTTGGTGTTTTGTCCAGAGGACTTGAACTCGATGCCGGTGCCAAATCCAATGATTTGGCGGACACTCGGCAGCGGAGAGAACCCTAACCCCACATCCGGGTTTATGCTTGATCAGGATCACACCGCCCAAGCCCAGGAAAGGGTTCACAGTGCGACTGGAAGGATCCCTCAAGTCCTGGGTTGAGCATGTCCCACCATCTTTTCCTGCTATCACCTTCAGATACTCCTCTGTATGAGTTGACTCACTTCTCTTCAAAGCCTGTGCAATCCGTGACTTCTCCATTGGCATCAAACCTACCCAGCTGGTCGACATCTGCATTTGCCGGGACCCTGACGGCATTATCTGGGGCATCCAGCATCGCTCAGGCAAATGCGCAGGGAAACGTACGGATGGGAGGCGGGAAGGACCCTCACGTCGTCCAGATGATCGCGAATGCCAGTCTAGATGTTATTGAGGATGTAATGCGACGAGAAAATACAATGTACGTTTGTCAGATCTCCCACTCTATTATATATCGTACGTGCTAGTCCTGACAATTTGGATTTGAAGGTACCTGAAATCAGTCGACAAGTTCAATGAGTGGACGGTGTCCGCATTCATCACCCCAGGCAGTGAGCAAGGGGCTTTGATTGTCTATGGAGGATTGCCGCTTGGTGCTGACTGCGCGGTGTTATGATGCAGATATGAAGTTTATTTTGCTTCATGAAACGCGGAACGACGATGGGATCAAGGCGTTCTTCACTGATATCTGGGAGTTGTATGTAAAGGTCAGCATTTCACACCGACCCTGATTCGGTGTTCCTTTTAATCGTTTGTGTTGTGGACATAGACGATGTTGAATCCGTTCCACACTGCGCATACGCCTATTCGGAGTGCGGTTTTCGATGCGCGTGTCCGGGCAAGCGCGAAGAAAAATTTATGAGGCGATAGGCAACAGGATAAGTATGAATGGAGTATCCTGCGAGCAATGCCAACGGCGAAGGGCACAACAGGCACAGCGCCACCATCATCGCCTGCCCGAGGGACCCTTTTGTTGATGACCTGGGAGAGGCAATCTATTGTCTACTGGGGGAACGAGTGGGCTATTGGGGGTATTGTTGTGCTTGTGGTGGAGGTCGGTGAGGAGGCCTGTGAGGTGGTAAAAGGAGCGGTTACTCTGGCGATTAGTATTGTTGTTTACTGTATAATAAGGATATTAATATCAATAAGAACGGAGGACTAGTCTCGGGCTAATAAAGTGGGAGGGCCATGTGGGCGGTGCAGATGTGGCACTGGAGGAAAGAGGCGGAGCGAGCAACCGTTTTCAATCTTTGTCGTCTCTCTTCTCTGACCCTTCCCTCTCGGTGGCCTCTTTCTACGGTTTCTCTCTCTGTCTCTCTCTAGTCTTCAAATTCTTAGCATATATATCTCTCTATCCTCTTTTATTCACAGCCTCAAAATCACAAAACATCTCGAAAACACCAGTCTACTTTCTTTCCTCTCGATTCTAATTTTCTAGCCTACAAAGGCCCTTTTCTCTGCCATCTTCAACTCTCAAAGCATCTTGCATCGGTCACCAGAACCTCCCTGTCGCTCCTAGAGAGAGAGATAGACGCACCCATTTCCACATATTGTCCCTTAAACCTGCTCAGTCAGAGCCCTCACAAGGTTCGTATCCAAGCGCCCTCTCTTCTTCATCTCTTCGGTCCTCACTTCACTCCCGCTTTTCCAGCTGTATTCTCCCTTCACCGTTTGAATCACCTCGTCTCGACCTTTCATTCCCTTTCCGAACTCACCCCCCAAGTCCAACTTGATAACCATGGCCACAGCTTCCGCCCCCAACCCTCGCGCCTCTCTTCTCGCAGGCCTCCGTACTGGCGGCGTTCGTTCCGCTTCGGGCACAGTACAAAACGTTCCTTACACCGCCGCACCAGGTGCTACCTTCCAGGTGCCCCGTTATCCTCCCGTTCATAACCACAACGACCAGATCTATACCCATGAGGAGGAAGACGAGTTGGCAGACATGGTCTCTCAGAACCTCTACATCAGGCACCAACCAAATCGCATGCAACAGCCTATGACGGCCGCTGTCGATGGCTCTATCAACAGATTTGCCCAACAACAAGCTATGGGCATGAATCTGAACCCCATGAGTCCTTTCATGGGTGCCACACAGCAGCAAATCCAGCAGATGCAGTTGCAGATGATGCAAGCAGAGATCACACGCCTTCAGGTGAGTAATCACACCATTCACTTGACATCGGCCTTCCTGATAAAGCGGATCGCCCGTTTGCGCCGCCAGGCTATCCAGGCTCAGCAGTATCAAGCAGAGTTATTGGCTCAGGCACAACGTCAGAGGCAGCTACAGCAACAGCAGCAACAACAACAGCAGCAGCAGCAACAGCAACAACAAGCTTTCCGACGCAGCTCCCTTGGATTTGCCCCTCCTGCCTCTGCGGGTCCCACAAATGGGTCATTCGATCTCCGTTCCACGACTATGAACTCACAACTGCGTCGTCCTCATCAGGCGGATCAGTTACGCGCCAAACTCGGCGTTGCTGTGGAAGATCAGGTCCCTATGACGGCTGCTCTCGGTGGTCGATTTGGTAGTCGTATGATTCCCCACTCGTTCGACGTAGATGAGGAAGAACATGTCCAGTTCGTTCGCAACCCGCCAGCAACACCGAGCCACACCACAGTCATCTCTGGAGGTACATCCCTTGGTAGCCTGAGCTCGAATAACATCAGCAGCTCTCATCAGACTACACCCTCCAAATCGGATGCTGCGGTTTCTTGGAGACGAGGAGGACAGTCCAACTCAGTCCTCAGTCAGAATCGTGTCCCATCCGCTCCAGTGGTCAAGATCACTCCGCCGCCTTCCGAGCGTGCCTCGCCCCCG